>JAULAV010006365.1:0-50017 GCA_030789695.1 Scilla litardierei | reverse complement strand
CTAGGGTCAAAGGCGAGAGGTGATCCCGTGATGAGTGTCCAGAAGGCATGAGTATCGAATGACGGTGGGGGGATGTGCATGTGACTATAAGCTCGGTCAGGGTTCGGGACGGGGGTCACTGAAAATAGGCTCGGAGCATGTCGAGGGTAATCTCGCACTCACGATCCATCATACGAAATGAGCAACCCCAAGGAGTCCTATGGATGGAACTAATGACCTCGAGTGTCGGCCGGACGTAGGTATCCGCCGACACTGACAGAAATTCACGCCACCTCAAGTTGTCATACAATTGGAGTAGGACCTCAAATACCCCTAGGCGCTCAAAATCTACCATGTGTGCAAACCTAGAGGAGACAATCGAACGATGGGAGATTCTTTCAAATCTGGCACGGTGTGCGTCATCTCTGAAAGTGATCCCCATCGTGTCGAAAGCGGGAACGAGCTGTGCTGGTGGGGTGGAATGGGTGCTGTAGGAGGCGGAAGTGTGGGTGGAGGTGGGCTAGGTGGCGGGGAGTCCGCTCTAGCGGAGGAAGAGCCAGGCTCTCTAGTCCTCTTCCACTTCGAGGCGGGTGCCCGCGAACGTGATCTAGTCCGTGGAGGCATGTTTGTCGTGAGATGTCCCTACCAATGCGAAATGCAATAGAAAAGAAGAAAATGTACCCAAGCACGACACGAATGCAAGCAATGGATGTGAGCGGAGAAACGCCTCCTCCGAAAAGCTCCAAATCTGCCCCTGATTCTCCCCTAAGATGTGCTGAAACACAAATTGATTAATTAGCAATGAATATCAATAAATATGGGAGAAAATAAAGAGAAATAGATGTGTATAAGGTTTAATTTCGATTCGGGTCTGAGTAGGGCTTACGAAATGGAGATTGGGAGAAAAGGGGAGAAATTGGGGCAAAGGGTGGACGATCGGCGGCGGCTGGGCAGCGTGGAGACCGACGTGGGGTTGCCGACTCGGGCGCAGGGGTGGTGCGGCTCGGGTGAAGGAAGGGAGTGTTCGGATTTGGGTGAAGCTCGGGCGAAAATTTGGGAAATTTGGGAAATTTTGATTTTCGGGCCACGTGATTTCGAATATATAAGATAAGTCACTCGGCCGAGTAGCGTGTCCACTCGGCTGTGTGGCTCAGTTTATTAAGATTTTAAATTTTTTTGTGAAAGTACCGACTCGGTCGAGTAGCACTTCCCACTCGGGCGAGTAGACAAAAGTCACTCGGCCGAGTGGCAAGGCCACTCAGAGTTTTTCAAGTGCTGAAAGTGTCTGATTCACTCGATCGAGTGACAAAGGCAGTCGGCCGAGTGGCATATAATTAACAGAGGGGTTTTTCGAAACTTCCCTGATCAGTACCCTGCTCGACCGAGTAGGGTCTTCACTCGGCCGAGAGGGCTACTATTTTCAGCTCCAACTCTCTGTTTTTGCTCCACTTTCTGATTTTCTTATTCCCATCAGTTTCTTCCTTTTCCTGATGCCTGAGTGCATCCCTGGAGCGCTCTCCTTTGCAATGGTCATCCTCCATTCATATGGTCTTCTATTATCCATCTCCTGAAATGAAAATTATTGCCTATAGTCAGGTTTTTCTTCGACACTTGACTCTAAACGCTAATAAAGTTCTAAAACAAAAATAAAAGGAAAAAGTCAACTAAAAATAAGATAGAACCGTTGGGTTGCCTCCCGACAAGCACTCGTTTAAGTTCTTGAGCTCGACCCCTTAATGTTCGCAATTAGAGCTCGATGTTCGGTGCATGTGAGATGCATGCGTCAAACTTGTCGGGAAGACCGTTTGGGTTTAGTTGTTGATTTACTTCGGCATTCCTCGGCTCCCCTTCATCATGGATAGTAGTGGGGGATGAGTCTCCCAAGCTTGAGCTTTTGATATCCTTTTTCTTGGCCGACAGCGAAGATTTGTTGTCCGGTGGAGCTTTCTTCGTATGCTTCACCGTAGAGAGCTTGCATAACTCTCTAATCTTGACGACATCAACCTCGTCCTTCTCCTCATCCATAAGAGGGTCCGGCGGGTCTTCCATCATCTCGCCATCTTTGGTGAGTTGGCCCTCTTCGAGGCCGTCATCGTGCTTGGCCCCGATGGCAAACAGCGTGGCATCATCAATCACCTCGTCGAGGAGGTCCACATAGTCCACGTCCTCTGGCCAAGGCATATGCTTCATCGCCTTTGGAATATGGAGTTCAACTTCAATATTTTCGACGTTCAAGGACAAGGTTCCTTCCCTCACATCTACAATCACTCCGGTGGTGGCCAAGAAAGGGCGTCCAAGAATCAGCGAGGTATCACCTTCATCCTTAATATCCATCACCACGAAGTCGCATGGCAAGTAAAGTCCGCCCGGTACTTGTAGTGGTATGTTTTTCAGAATCCCCACTGGCCTAGTGATTTGCCCATTGGCGAGTTGTATCTTCATGTCTGTCGCCTTTAGGTCCGTCCCTGTATTCAATTTCTTAAACATCGTGAGGGGCATAGACTCACGCTTACTCCCAAATCTACCAAAGCTTTCTGAAGTGGGACTCCTCTAAGCGTGCAAGGAATCCGGAAACTACCGGAATCTTTGAACTTGGTCGGTGCTTTCTCGTTTTTAGTAAACCATGTACTTTGCTCGGCGAGCATGATCCTTTCTTTTCGCTTCTTTCCCGCGATCAGATCCTTTAGAAACTTAGCATAGGACAGGATTTCGATAATTGCATTCAAGAATGGGATATTCAAGCTCACACCTCGCAAATACTCCAGAAATTTGACGAGCCTTTTGTCAATCCTTGTCTTTGCCAACCGTTGTGGGAATGGTACCGGTGGCTACGTGTGCTCCTCTTGTGGCTTATCTACTTCAGATTTTTCACCGTCATTTGGCGCCTTTGGGCCCTCCTCTTCATTGACCGGTTCCTTATCAATCGAAATTTCTTCCCTCGGCTCCTTGGTTTGAATCATGGCAGGGGTAGTGTCCTTTCTGCCTCTTGTAGTTACCGCCACAACCTCATTGATGTGGCCGGTATTGCTTTGTGGGTTTTGTTCCGGTTGAGCCGAAAATTGTTGATTGTTCTTGTTTAGCAATGATAGTTGCTCAGATAACTGTGCCACGACGGTGTTGAGGGAATCTTGTTGGGCCGTCAATCTTGCATTGATCTTCTTTTGCTCGGCCATGAACTCTTCAACCCTTGCTTTGTGGTCTGACCTCGGTGGCGCTTGCGACGGGTTGGGTGCCCTCCATCCTTGATTGTACCCCGGGTGTCTATAGGGCCCTGCTTGTTGCCTCGGTGTGTAGTTTTGTTGTTGGGATGCTCTTTGTTGATATTGTGGTTATTGTGGAGGCCGGGCTTGTGGTTGTTGTGGTGGTGGATTCAAGGCTCCATCATTATTGGCGTATGAAGATCCGGGGTGACCCCTTGTAGCCGGGTTCACTGAATAACAGGTACTTCCCGCAACATATTGATCTTGCTCCATAGCTCCGTCTCCTTGCTCCCCTCCAACAAACAGTATATGGGCTTGATCTTGCCAATCGCTCATGCTTCCCCCCGTGTAGAAACAGTGGGGGCTCCACGCAGTTCACTAACCAACTTTTCTAACCTCTCTACGACTTTGTGAAGAGAATCAAATTTTGTAGAGAGCTCCTGTCACGCCCCGCTTCCCAAAATGGACAGAAGCGAAACGTGACGAGGTCCGCTTAGGCCAGAGCTTGAGAAGCTCGGACCCAATAAGCTTCTGTAGAGGTACCATTTTAAAAAAAATTTCAGGTTCTTGCATTAATTTAGTTCGAAACAACAGAAAGTACGGAAAGGAAGATGCATTCATTAAATTAGAGATATAATACCCAAAAAGTACAAAGTCTAAAAAGAAGCCTAAGCGTGGCAACAAACTATCTAAAAGAAAACTGAAAGTAGTAACCTCTGAAAGGTGAGGACTAAAAAGACCTCAAGGTCTGGTCCTCGTCAGGCACGTACTCTGGGTCGACGTCCTCGGCTCCACGTACTCCGATGAGTTTGCCTCGTCCATGAACCCTGGCTGAACACCTGACGTACAGCACCCAAGAGAAAGGAACTGTACGTCAGGTAAAGTCTACAAGAAAGGTTAGACTTTACTGCAAGTGTACCGAACTTTAAACAACGGTTTACTGGTTGATTAGCATGCTGAGGTTCTATTACATAACAGTTTACTAGTTGATTAGCATGCTGGGGTTATAACTGAGTAACAAACAGAAGTAACGTAACAGGAAAGTAAAGCGCAACAAGTAGTAGTCGTAGCGTGTGCTACCAACTACGGGACTAACCTACAGGTGTCAAGACAAGTCGGGACGTGACGGAAACAAGGCAAGACAAGACAAGTGAGACACGAAAGGGTTCACGCCTTACGGTTCGAGGGGGATCAGACCCTCTTACCGTGCGCACGCTCAACCCAACCCAAAACCCCAAGGAAGACAAGACAAGACAAACAGTACAAGGGATCACTCGCTCTAGCTTGGCGAGGCCCTATTGCCCGCAGGCTGTGTATCTGTACAAGGGATCACTCTCTCTAGCTTGGAGAGTGCCCTATTGCCCGCAGGCTGTGAATCAGTACAAGGGATCACTCACTCTAGCTTTATGAGTGCCCTAATACACGCAGGCTGTGAATCAGTACAAGGGATCACTCTCTCTAGCTTGGAGAGTGCCCTACGATGTCAAAAGTTGTTGTTGTCAGGCTCAGACTTCGTTGTCAAGTCTGAGCCGTCAGGGTCGTCCCGGACGCTATCATTTCACGTCCGGTTCTATTTGTTCACAGTTATCAGTTCTAACCAACTAAGGCCTAAAACACGGCCAAAAGTACAAGTGGGATACACTTGCCTGCATGGCGAGTGTGTCGTCCTCTCGAATCGTCTCGTCCAAGCGTCTCGTCTGCGGAAGTCCGTCTGAAATATCGCCACGGTGACGATGTCAGGCCTTAAATTCATCAAATCCTATTAGGTTTCGTTTCTAGGTTTTCGGGACTATCCTATTCGTCAAAAGTCTCTTTTTGATGTTTCAGCCTAATCGACGATCTATCCTATGTGCACAGTCAACAAAGTCCATTCGTCGATTTTCTATGTTCGTACAACGTTTTACAGGTGCTGGAAAATAAATTTAGTTCAAGTTGAAGGTTTTTAGTTTAGGGTTCAGTCAGCTATTGTGGGGGTTTCTACGAGTTTCGGGGAACCAACCTGAACCGGAGTTTGTTGTAGATTGGATGTCGGGTCTGATCGGAGAACTCCTCAGCTTCAGATCTGGTCCTCATACGATTCCCCAACAGTTTGAACTTGCGACGCAGGCCTACGACGTGTCGCAACGTCGTAGACTGCAAATCCGCGAAGTAGCACGTCCAAGTGGGGTCCATAGCAGTGCTAGGGGTCCAAGGGGGACCCACAACACCTCTGGAGAACTTGGGGGGCCCACCACAGGAGTTGGTGTGGGAGAAACCAACTTGCGACGAACGGCCATCGTTCGTGCACTGCCGGTGCGGAGAGTTATCTCGGTCAAACCGAGAGGAGCTCTCGGTCGGGCGCTGATGCAGCGCAGCGGGGGCGTTGCAAGGCGGACGCTTCGGTCGCAGCGGGTCAGTGCGGAGATTTTCGTCGATCAGGCGCTTGGGCGAGGCTTGCAGCGGAGCAGGGTGCGGAGCGCTTGCGGGTGCGGAGCGGGCCTTCGGTCAGACCGGCGGGGCGGGTCGGTCGGGCGCTTGGCGATGCGGAGCGGTGCAGAGCGGTGCGGCTGTGCGGGCTGTTCTCTCGGTCAGACCGAGAGATGGTCTCGATCGGAGCGGGGCGACAGCGGGGGGGGCTTGCAGCGGAGCGCTGCGAGCGGCGATGCGGGGAGCGGCTCCGGTCGTGCACGGGGATGTGCGGGGGTGAGGTCCAGTCGTGCACTGGGGCGATCGTCGCAATGTTGCGACGAACGTCGGGAAGGTGTTTTTGACGTCTAGGGTTTTTGTAATGCGGAATTAACCTATCCTAGGGCTAATATAAATAGGTTAGAGCAAGGGTTAGGGTTAGGGTTTAAGAAAAACGTAATTAAATAATTAAAATAATTAATTTAAAATAAATTTACTCTCCTCTCCCTCACACAAGATGGGTGCGGCCAAAAATTCTGAAATTTGTTCAAAAAATTCTTTAATACGTTTTTATAATATAGGAATTTTATTGTAATTAATACACTTATAAAAATAGGTTTTAAAATTATTTAAAACTTTCAAATAAATGGAAAATAGGTCAAATTAAGTCCAACAATTGTAAAATAATTATAGGGTGTTCGGGACGACGAAAGAAAGAGAGTGGAGAAGACGGATCTAAATTTTGATGTTGAGAGACGAAACTAAAAATAGAAACGTCTCGCGTCAAAACAGAAAGTCACGACGTCACGTCAAATAAGATAGTATCGCGGAAGAACGACTCGAGATATGTCGTTCCAAAGTTGTTCTACAATCTAATACTTTCAGAGACGATCACGTCAACATATCACACAAAAACATTCGAAAACAAATAAAGTCAAAAATAAACACGTGCACGATCAAGAGCACGTGCACGAAGAAGGTACGATGGAAACAGGTCGTTACATTCTACCCACCTTAGAAATGATTCCGCCCTCAGAATCACTCACACTAATAATAGTATTACCCATATAACCTTATACCCGCAACTATCATATCTACTCATAAAGATTTCTAATCCTGTAACTTCGAACAACGTTCCTCAATAATCCCTCATAATCCATCTTTCCACTGGGCAAGGCCATGATTAAACTCTCCTCCCAACACTTAACTATAGACCCATCACTGCTGTCCAAATTTCCAACTCCAAGTCCTCACAAATAAAATAATAATCATCTTCTCATACCATACCACTCCGCTAAACATCATCGCTCAGAAACATCTTTTAACTCTCTATCTCTTCCCAATATTAATCAATCGCTAAAATGATTTTCTAGTCAATCACCAATCCAAGAAAAAAACTTTGTCAATCCTATAATACCTTCACCAATCAGCAATCGCTGTGTCTTCAATACATTCTCGTCATATCTCCCCATAAATTTATCCACCAAATAATTTGATCTGTCAGAATCACCCCTCATCCTACTCACTATAACTAATCCCAACCAATATTAAGTCCGACTACTTAATCATCCATTTATCTCAACACGTCATGTTATTCTCAAAGTCTTCTCACGTCAACTCATCAATCAAGTCTCGATGCTAATAAAAAAAACTCTACTCAATCTCATGATCACCCTAACTCCTACCATTCTCCGTAGTTACTCCTATCCACCACCCGTCTAAGCCTCAAGTCTGATAAGTTATCATCTCCTCGCATATAATTTCATCCGACCAGAATTTCCCATTGAGTCCGCCACACTTCAGTTTTTTTTAATAAGTCTTGGTCAGTCCATTCTTTTCATCCAAAAGATATTCTAATCCATCATCCTTGTGTTCCCAGAATCAATTAATCATTGCCATTATAAAACTCATCTCACTCCAAGTCTACCTGCAAACAAAATCCTATAACGATAATAGCTAGTCCCAAGTAATATAACAACCATAAACACGAAAATTTTGTTTAAGGGAGAAAGAAGAGAAGAGAAAGAGAGACTTAAGGCCAAAGAAATATTTTAAAACATTTGGAAAAACGTGTGGTGTTGCGGTAATGGATGATGGAGGATAAGTGATTTGTGATCTTGTGAGCTAGTTTTAAAACTTTAAAGATTTGGTTTAAAGAAAACAAAGTTTTGATAGAGTCACATACAACCAAGATAAACCATTCATTAAAACTAAAACTAAGTCTAAGGATCTGCCTGCGATGACGCCATTCATATAAGTATGAATACCGTCATTCAGACAACTTCCAGCATACCATGGTTAACACTGAGTACACATTCAAGACACAAAAGGCAATCATCAGGATCCTAAAGAACATGCATTCATACAGGTCTATGCACTCTACCTATGCTCAACCACCACGACGACATCACCTACCAAAGGACCTACTCCTAAACCAGAGACAACGTAGACAACTACAAGGACTAATGTCTACACAAGCTAAAGAAAACAGAAGCCAGGAGTGTAACGAAATGAATCGGAAGGAACGAGTTCAAATAAGGCGAGATAAGGAGGTAGTTGGTTGGGTGTGACGAAAATATTTCTCAAAATAATTAGATAGATGGAAAGAGAATTATGTGTAAAATATGATATCATATACTTTTATAATTATAAAAATATGTAGGGAAGAGTGAGCAGATCATTATCATTTGGAAAAAGGATTAGATGAAGAAATAAAAGTAGGATGAGGCAGCGATTGTTTTGCAAATGAAAGACAAATAAATAAATAAATAAGTTATACAAAGATTTTTTTTTTGAAATGTGATCACGATGGACATAGAATTGATATTTATAAAAATTTGAAGTCCCCTTTAGTTTAGGAGAATATTTTAAAAGTATGTAAGGTAAGTGGTCAGAAATAAATTTGTAGTCTAGAAAAAGAATAATATATGTGTTGAATTATCAAAATGATACCAAGGTTTTAAAAACTAAAATACGGAAGATACTGGTTAGAAATAATTACTAGATAATAACTTGAAAATCTAAAACTAAGGAAGTTTTATAAACCAAGGAGGAATTTTAACTGAAAAGCAAGAAATTTTAAATATATATAAAAAAAGTTTTCAAAGAATTTAAACCGAGCAAAGAATTTAATAATGAATTTCAAAAACACTTCCAAGGAAAGGAGGATTCGCAATGGATGGATTTGAAGAATTATCGATAAGTGTCATGAAGCGATCACATGAGTCGAGGGCAAGAATGTGATTGTAAGACGTTAATTAAAGATTTTTTTGATGAGAAAATGTGAAATTCAAAGAATGCATTCGAGTTAACCGAAAGGTCGGAAGTCTAAGTTCATCAAGGAATTGAAACTGGGGAAGGAATTCGAAAAAATATAATATTGAAAAATTCTTTAGAAAGATCGGGAGGCTGAATGGAAAAGATGAACCATGAAAAGCCACGGTGGAATCCTATGGTCAATGACACAGAAGGGTAATGATCTGAAAGATGCTAGCAATCAGGGATTCTATTCATCGGGTCGTTCAACGATCAGGATAACTTAGCTCTAAGACTTCCTAATGAGCTAAACTATAATCAGGATCTAAGGGAAAAGTTCCTAAGAGAATCAAGGTTACGTTCTGCTTGGCCCGAAGTCGATGGAGCTGGGCGAGCGACTAAACTAAAAGAAAAGCTCTAGGAATCTAATTTGGTCAGAGCTAGGTGGAAGAGGCTACTAAGGTTTCCTAAGACGGGTACGGCTAAATCTTAACCAAGGCATCTAACTATCAAACTGGGACGCCTACCTAAGTCTTCCTACCATCTAAGACTGGGAAAACCTAATTTAGACTTGTACATGGATATTAAATGAATGCGGTACTCCTATTGTTCCGAACTTTTGCAGGACCTGCATGGGCCACCACTAAAACCTGTCACGCCCTGCTTCCCAAAATGGACGGAAGCGAAACGTGACGAGGCCCGCTTAGGCCAGAGCTTGAGAAGCTCGGACCCAATAAGCGTCTGTAGAGGTACCATTTTAAAAAAATTTCAGGTTCTTGCATTAATTTAGTTCGAAACAACAGAAAGTACGGAAAGGAAGATGCATTCATTAAATTAGAGATATAATACCCAACAAGTACAAAGTCTAAAAAGAAGCCTAAGCGTGGCAACAAACTATCTAAAAGAAAACTGAAAGTAGTAACCTATGAAAGGTGAGGACTAAAAAGACCTCAAGGTCTGGTCCTCGTCAGGCACGTACTCTGGGTCGACGTCCTCGGCTCCACGTACTCTGATGAGTCTGCCTCGTCCACGAACCCTGGCTGAACACCTGATGTACATCACACAAGAGAAAGGAACTGTACGTCAGGTACAGTCTACAAGAAAGGTTAGACTTTACTGCAAGTGTACCGAACTTTTAACAACGGTTTACTGGTTGATTAGCATGCTGAGGTTATATTACACAACCGTTTACTGGTTGATTAGCATGCTGGGGTTATAACTGAGTAACAAACAGAAGTAACGTAGCAGGAAAGTAAAGCGCAACAAGTAGTAGTCGTAGCGTGTGCTACCAACTATGGGACTAACCTACAGGTGTCAAGACAAGTCAGGACGTGACAGAAACAAGGCAAGACAAGACAAGTGAGACACAAAAGGGTTCACACCTTACGGTTCGAGGGGGATCAGACCCTCTTGCCGTGTGCACGTTCAACCCAACCCCAAACCCCAAGGAAGACAAGACAAGACAAACAGTACAAGGGATCACTCGCTCTAGCTTGGCGAGTGCCCTATTGCTCGCAGGCTCTGTATCAGTACAAGGGATCACTCTCTCTAGCTTGGAGAGTGCCCTATTGCCCGCAGGCTGTGAATCAGTACAAGGGATCACTCACTCTAGCTTGGTGAGTGCCCTATTGCCCGCAGGCTATGAATCAGTACATGGGATCACTCTCTCTAGCTTGGAGAGTGCCCTACGATGTCAAAAGTTGTTGTTGTCAGGCTCAGACTTTGTCGTCAAGTCTGAGCCGTCAGGGTCATCCCGGACGCTATCATTTCACGTCCAGTTCTATTTGTTCACAGTTATCAGTTCTAACCAACTAAGGCCTAAAACACGGCCAAAAGTACAAGTGGGATACACTTGCCTGCGATGGCGAGTGTGTCGTCCTCTCGAAGCGTCTCGTCCAAGCGTCTCATCCGTGGAAGTCTGTCTGAAATATCGCCACGGCGACGATGTCAAGCCTCAAATTCATCAAATCCTATTAGGTTTCGTTTCTAGGGTTTCGGGACTATCCTATTCGTCAAAAGTCTCTTTTTGATGTTTCAGCCTAATCGACGATCTATCCTATGTGCACAGTCAACAAAGTCCATTCGTCGATTTTCTAAGTTCGTAAAACGTTTTACAGGTGCTGGAAAATAAATTTAGTTCAAGTTGACGGTTTTTAGTTTAGGGTTCAGTCAGTTATTGTGGGGGTTTCTACGAGTTTCGGGGAACCAACCTGAACCGGAGTTTGTTGTAGATTGGATGTCGGGTCTGATCAGAGAACTCCTCAGCTTCAGATCTGGTCCTCGTACGATTCCCCAACAGTTTGAACTTGCGACGAAGGCCTACGACGTGTCGCAACGTCGTAGACGGAAAATCCGTGAAGTAGCACGTCCAAGTGGGGTCCACAGCAGTGCTAGGGGTCCAAGGGGGACCCACAACACCTCTGGAGAACTTGGGGGGCCCACCACAGGAGTTTGTGAGGGAGAAACCAACTTGCGACGAACGGACGTCGGTCGTGCACTGCCGGTGCGGAGAGTTCTCTCGGTCAGACCGAGAGGAGCTCTCGGTCGGGCGCTGATGCAGTGCAGCGGGGGCGTTGCAAGGCGGGCGCTTCGGTCGCAGCGGGTCGGTGCGGAGATTTTCGTCGGTCGTGCGCTTGGGCGAGGCTTGCAGTGGAGCAGGGTGCGGAGCACTTGCGGGTGCGAAGCGGGCCTTCGGTCAGACCGACGGGGCGGGTCGGTCGGGTGCTTGGAGATGCGTAGCGGTGCAGAGCGGTGCGGAGCGGTGCGGCTGTGCGGGCTGTTCTCTCGGTCAGACCAAGAGATGGCCTCGGTCGGAGCAGGGCGACAGCGGGGGGGGGGGGGGGGGGGGGGGGGCTTGCAGCAGAGCGCTGCGAGCGGCGATGCGGGGAGCGGCTCCGTTCGTGCACGGGGATGTGTGGTGGTGAGCTCCGGTCGTGCACTGGGGCGATCGTCGCAACGTTGCGACGAACGTCGGGAAGGTGTTTTTGACGGCTAGGGTTTTTGTAATGCGGAATTAACCTATCCTAGGGCTAATATAAATAGGTTAGAGCTAGGGTTAGGGTTAGGGTTTAAGAAAAACGTAATTAAATAATTAAAATAATTAATTTAAAATAAATTTACTCTCCTCTCCCTCACACAAGATGGGTGCGGCCAAAAATTCTGAAATTTGGTCAAAAAATTCTTTAATACGTTTTTATAATATAGGAATTTTATTGTAATTAATACACTTATAAAAATAGGTTTTAAAATTATTTAAAACTTTCAAATAAATGGAAAATAGGTCAAATTAAGTCCAACAATTGTAAAATAATTATAGGGTGTTCGGGACGACGAAAGAAAGAGAGTGGAGAATACGGATCTAAATTTCGAAGTCGAGAGACGAAACTAAAAATAGAAACGTCTCATGTCAAAACAGAAAGTCGCGACGTCACGTCAATTAAGATTGTATCGTGGAAGAACGACTCGAGATATGTCGTTCCAAAGTTGTTCTACAATCTAATACTTTCAGAGACAATCACGTCAACATATCACACAAAAACGTTCGAAAACAAATAAAGTCAAAAATAAACACGTGCACGATCAAGAGCACGTGCACGAAGAAGGTACGATGGAAACAGGTCGTTACAGCTCCGCCACGGCCTTTGCTTCATGAATACTCGTCGGCTTCAAGGATGACGAAGAATGTCCCCTTTCGTCGGCCCACTGTTGATTATTCGAGGCCATCTCCTCAAGTAGAGACATAGCGTTGTCCGGTGTCTTTGACAAGATAGCTCTATTGGCAGTTGCATCTATTATTTGCTTTGTGCTTTGTTGCAATCCGTTATAAAAGCTATGCACAAGCTCCCATGGCTCAATGCTATAATGGGAGCATTGGTGTTGGAGATCCTTGAAACGCTCCCATGCGTCATAAAGAGTTTCTTGAGGGCCTTGCTTGAAGGAGATGAGTGTGCTTCGTAACTTGATAGTCTTGGATGGCGAGTAAAACTTGTTGACAAATACGCTTGCCAGCTCATCCCAAGTAGTGAAGATCTCCTCGACTTGCGTCCTCAACCAATACAATGCCTTATCTCAAAGAGTAAATGGGAAGAGGCGGCAGTCAAATAGCATCAACCGGCACGCCAGGCATCTGGAAAGTGGCGCATTTAGCTAAGAACGATTGCAGATGGTAGTGAGGGGTTTCTTATGAGTTTCCATGAAATGGGTCTTTTTGCATCAACACTACAAGTCCTATCTTCAGCTCAAAGTTCTTATCGGCCGCCAACTCCGGCATCACTATAGAAGAGGTGGTAGACGTGGTCTTGGGCCGTAGCCTATCTCGGATAGAGACAAGCCTAGCCATACGTGCTGCTATCTCCTCTGGTGTTTTCGACACGGCCAAATGATCTTCCTCTATAGCAAATCTCCTCTCAGCTCTAAGCCTCCTGGCCGTACGCTCGATCTCAGGATCAAATAATATATCTTCTCGTGATGCCTTCGATCTCGTATACATGCACAGAAAAAGAGAGTCTAGATATAATTGTTAGCACAATAGAGGAATAAAAGAGTGAAAACAATGAAAATAAAAAGAAATAGCTAAGTAAAGAAAATAAAATACCGTCGCCTCCCCGGCAACAGCGCCAAAAACTTGATCGCTCCCAGATATACACCCGAAAAACGACTGTAGTCTTACCACAAGCGAACGGTGAAGTGGCGAGCATGTATCGAACACAGGGAGGAGAAATGACAGTAATCTATCTTGATCACCTAGCTATTGGTGGAAGAATGGAATGGTTTCGGGAATGTTGTCACAGTCGTTCAAATAACAAATAGAATTTATATAATAAAAGCGTCTAGGGCTAGGGAATCCCCACTACGGATCGTCACTTATCCTCGTAAATCGTGGATCTCAATGTTACAAGGCTTGAATTGAGGTGAACTAGTCGTAACTGAATATAGAACCAAGCTCACGCTCTCGCGCTATTGCCGGTCTATAGCGACCTAAATTAGAGTCCACTCTCGTGCAAACCCTAACCTAAGCCACTAGCATGAAGATCGATATCATCATCCAATCGCACCTCGAGCCCACTCTCGTGCAAACTCGAGCTACGATCTAGGTTATGATAGTTCGTATTCGGCCAAACTCTTGCAAACGAATATGAGTATAGATTTATAATAAAAATCCTAGCTTTGGTCCAATCTCTTGCAGACCAAGTCTAGAGAATCTCGATTATAAACCTAAATCGAATATCTAGGCCTACCCATCGATTGAAATCCAATCTCTTGCAAACCCCAATCAATGAAAATTCCAAGCTATTCGTAGTAAATCAGTCATAACCTAACCGTCTATTAATCCTAGCAACAATTCAATTCATTCATCACAATTCTAAGATCGGATCCATAGGGTTCATCCCCATGCCCTAGAACGACGGAACTACTCACAATTCTTCATAGCAATCACAGAAATAACGAATAAGATCATAGCGCAATTCATAGTTGAGAGAAAACAATTCATAAAAACAAGAAATTTAGATAGAAAGAACAAACCAAATTGCGAGTCTTTGATCTCCAGCTGAGAATTACAATAAGAATAGCCGTCAAAATTAACTTCAAGTCCCTCCTAAAACTAGGAATAAAACTAGCCTTAAATAAAGCCAAAATCGTCCAGAAAATCCTTACAGATTTGCCCCTGGCACAGCCCAAAACCCATTCGTGATACAGTCGGACTGCGCCACTCGGTCGAGTGGAACATGTCACTCGGCAGAGTGACGGACCCAAAGAAAATCAGAGAAACTAGGGTTTTTGGGGTTCTGTCGCTCTGTCACACTCGGGCGAAAGGACTTCTTCACTCGGCCGAGTGAGCTTTCTTGCATGGCCGAGTGGGTCTTCTCCAAATTCCAGTAAGTCAGCTGAGTTTTTAGGAGAAAAACCCTGTCATACTCGGGCGAGTGGATTTCTTCACTCGACCGAGTGAGATATTTCACTCGCCAGAGTGGACTTTGACACAATGTGCTCATGTATCCGTTGTACTCGGACGCGTGAACTGTCTATTCGGCCGAGTGAGCTGCTTCTGTGGTTCTTTCTTCTCCTCCTCACTTCCTCATCGATTCTATCGAACTTTTTCCTCTTCCGCTCATCATTTAGCGCTGCTAGCTCCTCAATTAGGCCGTGTGCGATGCTCCGGTACGTGTGAAAGTCCCTTGATCTCATTTTTGCTCCAGATCGCTCCATATTTCCTGAAATACGAAAAAAACAAGAAATAGTGAAAAGCAACGCGATATCGTCGAATAATCGTGTAAAACGCAATATGGGCGATCGAAACGTCATGAAAACTTGCAGAAAAAGGTGTAAAATAAGTAGCGATCATGGAGCAACCGCTATCTAGTATCCATCCTTTCCTTTTAGAGCCAATATGTCTATTATTGCTCTCTTTCTTGTTCTTGGGTACCTACATAATATACCATAAGCTCATGGTACCCAATCTTGTTGGGTTCAAGGGGATTAGCCCTTTGTAAACCAAGTCCAAATGGACTTTGGCTTACCAACATAGTTACCACTATTTATCACGTCGCTAAAATACAAATTGACATAAGCATTTCTATCATTTGTGCTAGTGTTCATAGGACCCCAAATAGTGTATGTTTTTGGGTGTCCTCTTCCTAGTTGCATGCACATTTGGTTGAGGTCTATGTGGTGCATGTTTCCTAGGAGTATGAGATCTAGCATATGAAGGTGGAGGTGGATAAGCATGAGACATATATAGGTTATATACAAATTGAGGAGCAGGCATATTATATGTAGCATATGGAGCATGCATGTGATGTGGTGGATGTGCATGAGCATACATGGGTGAATTATGTGTATGAACATATGAATGTGTAGGAGCACGTGCATGAGTATTTCTCAAGTGTGAGGTTGCACGTGCTTGTGGGTATAAGCATAAAATGTGTCATAAGTGTCTATATGTGAAGTATG
The DNA here is from genome assembly GCA_030789695.1 of Scilla litardierei. Taxonomy (NCBI): domain Eukaryota; kingdom Viridiplantae; phylum Streptophyta; class Magnoliopsida; order Asparagales; family Asparagaceae; genus Scilla; species Scilla litardierei. The sequence goes on along the minus strand of JAULAV010006365.1, from coordinate 34,247 downwards.
AGATTTCATACGTGTGTGAGTGTTAATATACATAAAGGCATGTCCTTTCTTTTGGTTTCCACCCTTAGTGGGTGTCTTTCCAAAAGAAGGAGAGTGTGAAGTGGTGGCCTTCTTGGTATTTTGCTACTAATAGTGTTTTTGACACCACTAGTGGATGCACCAGAAGATGGCCTCACAAAATCTATAGTTACACAACTATAGGAGGTGCACAGTTTGGATGCATTTGCTTCCACATAACCAAGTCCAACACGATGTGTGTCCGGAAATTTGTTTAAAGCAATTCATCCAATTGCCCTTTCCCTTTATTAAATTTCTTAACTTGGGAGAACATGAGCTCATATTTCTCCCTAAGGGAAGAAATGTTATTATCTAAAGTGGACACACATGTTTTGAGCTCTTGCACTTGAGTTTTGAGAGAATCATTCTCAATACCCAATTGTGTGTTTTGAGAAACTAGATCAACACTATCTTTAGAAGAACCATGATCTAGTTGAGATTTGAGGGAATTCACCTCATTTCTCACGGTGTCATTTTGAGTAAGCAAATTTGCTTTTTCAAGTGTAAGTGTGTCAAAAATGGTGTCATTGTTGCTGATGAATGTCATAGATGATTTACTAACATTTGATTTTTTCAAATTAGTATATCTAAGCATAAGAGACTGATACTTAGAAAATAACTCTTCGTTAGCAATACGAAGTTTATACATAGTTACAACGGGTTCATCATTCTCACTATCGCTTCCATTGGAGAATGTATCTTGGGCCATGAAGCACATATGTGCACTGTCACCCTTCTCATCCTCAAATTCGCTCGAGGAATCTCCACTTGAGTCATCGACAGTCCCACCAAGTCCTTTCTTCTTGTCCTTCTTGAATTTGTGGTACTTTGGTGCTTTCCACTTTTCTTTGTTTCTTAGCATTGGGCAATCCTTCTTGATGTGTCCTGTCTTGTTACACTTAAAACAAAGAGAAGATGAATTGTTAGTGGAATCAAATTTATATTTGGAAGGGAATTTACCTTTGCGAAAGAAGCATTGGAACTTCTTTGCCATTTGCGCCATTTCTTCCAAAACCATTCTGTTCTCGGATTCATCACTATCGAAGGATGAAGAGGTTGCCTTGAACGCTAACGCTTTCTTCTTTGCCTCTGTTTGGTTCATCATACCTCTAATCTTTATTTGGTTTTCCCTTCTTTCTTCGTAGGATATGAGAGTACCAATAAGATTCACCACGGTATAGTTCTTCATGTCATTGACCTCCACAATGGCAATAGACCTTCTTTCCCATTTTGAGGTCATTCCCATGATTATCTTTCTTACCTTTTCTTGTTGTGTGTATACTTGACCGAGAGCTTCAAGCTCATTGGTGATGTCGGTGAAACTACCGTACATCGTTGCAATGTTCCCACTTTCCTGCATATGAAACATGTCGAAGTTTTGTATAGCAACATATAACTTTGACAATTTCACCTTGTTCGTCCCCTCGTGGGTGACAACGACATGGTTCCATATTTGATATGTATTCTTACATGTGCATATCTTGTTGAACTCATCCGGATCTAATGCGGAATGAAGAGTGTTCATGGCATTGTTCACCTCGGCGGACTTCTCGGCGGGAGTCCATTTGTCGAAATCTTCTTCGGTGGGTTCAACGTACTCCTTATGGAGGGTTCTCCAAAGAAAAGCACTCCTTAGGAATGTCTCCATCCGGCACTTCCAATAGTCGAAATTCATGCCATTGAAACACAGAGGACGAACCATTGATTGTCCTTCGAAAATAGTAGAAGCACCATGACGATCGTGATTATTGTACGAAGAGGGTGGAGGAACGTTGTTGTTATTGGATGCCATATTTATAAACCTTGTGCTTTGATACCAATTGTAAGGACCCTAGCTATGAGGAAAACACTAAAAGAGGGGTTGAATAGTGTTTATAAAATTTAAACGATATTTAAACCAATTTAAATCCTTAACCAACAATAAATGCAGAAATATAAATTAATCCATAATGAAACAAGCTAACAAAGAGATGTTTCAAGGGTTTGGATTACATAAGTCTAATCCCAAATTATTCTCGGTAATCCTACGTCCCTTCCACCTGGATACCACCGGATACTCAAGTCAGAACCCTAACTTGAGGTTTCCTTTAAACCCACGTGTAGTAACACTACAAGTGTAATCGAACAAAAATCGATGTCCTTGACTCCCACAACTTGGGATCAAGCAAACCCACTTTCACAAATCGAGAGTGAAATCGAAATACAAGATAATGAAATTCGAAATGAAAAACACTTGCAAACACATATGCCTTGAAGTAGAACTTGAAGGAGCAAAAGTGTGTGTGTGTGTGTGTGTGTGTGTGTGTGTGTGTGTGTGTGTGTGTGTGTGTGTGTGTGTTGATGTCTCTTCCAAGATGAGAGAAAGCCCTTGTACTAGTCTTCACCAAAGCTTGAAGCTCAGATTTGGTTTAAGTGGGAAGACAAGATTAGAGTTGAGATTTCTAGGGCTTGAGAGTTGAGGAAGAGAGAACTTGAGAGATTGTGCTTAGGAATGAATGCAAAGTGTTCAAGTGAGCTCCAATGGAACAGTAGGAGAACCTTTTATAAGTTCTCCCTCAAACAAAATACCCAAAACGCCCATTGAAATCCGTTTGGAAAAAGCCAACGGATAGAAAATACGTGCCAGACAGTCGACTGATAAAGAACTCACAGTCGCCTACTGCACTGTGTCAGAGGGTAGGTGAAAATTCAAACGGTAACTTAGCATGTAGGACAGTCGACTAATGAAGGTCGGATAGGCACCGGTAAACCAACAGGCGACTGAGAAACCTTCTACAGGTGGCTGGATTCCTAAGTGCGTAAGTGGTGAAAACTCAGGAAGTTTGGGAAGACAGGATAGGCGACGGTAGAAGAATATACATGCAACTGTGCCATGGGTAGGCGCCTGTAAATCCTTCTTACATCGCTTGTAGAAGCAAGTGCAAAAGTTGTCAAAACTTGGAAAGTTTGACAAGCTGGGACAGGCGACTGTAGAAGCATATACATGCGACTGTGCCATGGGCAGGCGCTTGTAAATCCTTCTTACATCGCCTGCAGAAGCAAGTGCAAAAGTTGACAAAACTTTAGAAATCTGGGCAAGGATAGACAGTCGACTGACTAATGAGTCACAGGAACCTATAGCTGAACAGGCGACTGTTCAAAGTATAGCAGTCGCCCGATGAGATTAATAGCAGAAAGCCCAGAAGAGCAAGTGAAAGAGTATGTGCATAACAGACGACTGGAGAAAAATCTCAGGCGCCTGTAAGGAGACAGTCTCCTGTAAATTGTTCAGCAATCGTCTGTTAGAACTCCAAAATGCACATGCTTGAGAATTAAGAGTTGGCGGCCTAAGAAATGAGTTCTAATGCATTCCTAGGATAGAATGAAAGATGTGTGTGTGCTCCAACATAATTCTACTTCTAAGCTTCATACTAATAATAAAGAAGAAGAGAATAAAACGATTACAATTGTTTTTTGCTTCTGTTCTTTCTATGGAATGATCTTGAAGTCTTTTTGAAGCTTCTATCTACGTCATTGATCGTCCAATCGACTTTACGAGCTTTGATTGACCCTTGAGTGACATCCATTACTAATTGATCTTCATGATATGCTTAGGAAATGGATTAACTGGAAGTAGGGGATTACTCACAAATATTTATGTTTGCTCATCATCAAAACCAAGTAAGATGAAGTCCAATACTCAACAATATAGTCTCAAAACAAGAGCACAACATCATACACATAGGTGAGGGTACTTCTCTCTCATATCATCCTCGAGTTCCCAGGTAGACTCCCCAGGTGACTCTAAGTGCCACATAACCCTCACAAGACTAATGGATTTCTTCCTTAGCATCTTCTGTCTCATGTCCAAAATAGCCACTAGTTGTTGATCATAAGTCAAGTCCAGTCGCACTTCAATCTTCGAGAAGTCGTCGACATGACTAGGATCTTCGATACATCTCCTGAGTTGTGATATGTGAAACAAATTGTGTACTCCTTCAAGAGATGCAGGCAATGCAAGTCTGTATGTCACCTCGCCAACACAAGCTAAAACTTCAAACCGTCAGATGTACATTGGACTCAACTTTCCTCGTCGGCCAAAATGAATTATTCCTCAAGTAGGCGAGATCTTCAAAAACACTTGTTCATCAGGCTGAAACTCTAAATGTCGTCTCTACGCATCTACCTAATGCTTATAACGGTCTTGAGCTATACGAAGATTATCTCTGACGACTCTCACTACATCCACCTTTAAAGTCCAGCATGCACGCCCTCAACTTATCTTTGAAGATCTGAATTGTCCTCTTCGACTGACCATCTGTTTGCTGATGGTATGCAGTGTTAAAATTTAATTGAGTTCCTAAGATGGCCTACAGACTTCTCCAGAAATGTGACGTGAATCTGGTGTCTTGGTCGAAGGATATGCATATATGTACTCTGTAAAGCCTCACGATTTCCTACATACAACTTGATTCAGAATCTGAACCAACAATAATCTTAATAAAGACAAAGAAGATAATGATCTTACCTCCATATATCTCTTGATAAGATGTAGCCAAGTTGAAAATGTATAAAGTGAGCTGATTTGGTTAATCGGTCAACGATAACCCAAATAGCATCATATCCTCGAGGAGTACGAGGTAACCCAGTTACATAGTCCATCGTCACATGCTGCCACTTCCATTCTGGTATAAGAAGATGATGTGGTATTCCTGCCGTCCTTTGGTGCTCTGCTTTAACCTGCTGACAGGTCAGACATGAAGCTAAACTCCTGGCTATGCTACTCTTCATACCATGCCACCAAAAATGTTGTCGCAGATCACGATACATTTTGGTGCCTCTGGGATGAATTAAATAAGGGGAGCTATGAGCTTCTCTTAGTAGTTCATTATGTATATCACCTGATGGCACACAAATTTTACTCCCAAAATACACAAACCCATCTTCATGAATGCAGAAATCATTACAAAGTTCGGCCTCTGTCTGCTCTCGAATCTTCTTTAATTTATAATCTACAGACTGAGCGTCCTTAATCCTTTCGACCAAATAAAATTAGACTTGCAGATTCATCATCACCACCGAAGTACCAGGTAGGACAACTTCAATCTCCATCTGTCAAATACCTCCCCGAAGCTCTCTCTGTGTTGTCATCGTCATTACTATCGGTATGCAACCAAGAGAATCAGGTACGACGTTAACCTTTCCAGGATGATACTGAAGGTCAATATCATAATCAGCCATGAACTCAAGCCATCTATGCTGCCTTATATTCAACTCTTTCTGAGTGAACACGTAATTCAAACTTTTATGATTTGTGTATATCTATACACGTTCACCCAGAAGAAAATGCTTCCATAGCTTCAATGGAAATACCACTACAGCTAACTCCAAATCATGCATATGATAGTTTCTTTTATGTGTCTTCAACAATATAGAAGCATATGTGACGACCCTACCATGCTGATGGAGAACACATCCCAATCCTCTGCCTGATGCATCACAAAAAATCTCAAATCCACCTCAACGATTGAGTATCGTCAGGACAGGTGCAGTGATTAATCTCTGCTTTAGTTCATCAAATGATCGCTGACATCCTTCTGACCAATTGTTATCAACACTTTTCTTGGTTAGTTGAGTCAATGGTGCAGCTATCCTGGAAAAATCCTTGATGAACTTTCTATAGTACCCAGCCAATCCCAAGAAGCTTCTGATCTCTTTAACTGTCTTAGGAATTGTCCACTTCTCCACTGCAACAACTTTCTCTGGGCCTACTGTTTTTCCATCTCAGAATATGATATGTACCATGAAGGCAACCTTAGTTAACTAGAATTGACACTTACTATACTTGGCATATAACTGGTGCCACCTCAATGTCTCCAGGACTATCTTCAAGTGCTCAGCATGATCCTCCTATGTCCTTGAATACACCAGGATATCATCAATGAAGACTACCATAAACTTGTCCAAGTATTCATAAAAGACCTGGTTCATCAACCTCATGAATGTGGCTGATGCATTCGTAACGTCGAAAGGCATTACTAAGAGCTCGTAATGACCATATCGAGTTCGAAATGCACTCTTTGGAACATATGATCCTCTGACCTTCACCTGGTGATACCACTTCTCAGATCCAGCTTCAAATATACTCGTGATCCACCCAGTTGATCGAAGATGTCATCAATCCTAGGAAGAGGAGACTTGTTCTTCACTGTAACCTTATTCAATTCCCGTTAATCGATGCCCATCCTTCGAGATCCATCCTTCTTATTCACCAAAAGCACTGGCGCACCCCACGGTGATACACTAGGTTGAATCAGGCCACGCTTCCATAAATCTTTCAACTCACTACGAAGCTCAACTAACTCTGGGGGAGCCATACGATATGGAGCCTTCATAATTGGTTGAGTGCCTGGAATCATATCAATGGTGAACTCCAAGGATATATCGGGAGGAAGTCCATATATATCTTCTGGGAAGACATCAAGAAAATCTCAGACTACTCTCAGCAACACTGGTTCACCTTCCATCGCCATGATTATCTCTTCTACTGGGGTTGGCCTTAAACTTCAACGGTTCAAGGGAATTACTACCACTAAGGAATTCAAACTCAGGATGATCAGGAATCGGGAACACTATCTTCCTGAGTTAACAATCTATAGTGGCAAAAAACATTCCTAGCTAATCCATTCCAAATATTGCTTCGAAATGAGGCATCTCCATAACAAAGAAATCTACATACATCCTTCGTCCACAAATCTCTACAGGACACTGTTGGTAACTCGAAGAACCGTGGATTACCCCACTTCCTGAAGGGATATTCTAGCTGGAAACAAAGGAATCACCACTAAAGAATCCCTAGGCACAAATTGTTGAGACATGAAGCAATGAGTTGCTCCTGAATCAAAGAGTGACAAGGCCGGGAAAGAAGAAACTCTAATATGATGCCTAAGAGAGGAAACATAAAAGCAAATTAAGGGTCTAATTATCCTAATTATAACAAAAAATCATCTCATACTATAATATAAATGAAAGAATGTTCATCTCTTAAAGAAAGGTGAAGAGGTACTAGTGATGACTCGTCCAGTATCCTCCACCTCCACAGCCATCATGGTGAAGGCCTGACGCCTTAGCGCCGCCCTCCTGGTGGTCTGCTGCTACTAGGGAGTTCTGGGTGGTCCTCTCAGAGTCATAGTACCAGGTGCTGGTGGTGCTGGCAATGGAAGTCTCTGTGGAGCCAACGGAAGGGTCCTCTGTTGCATCGGCCTGGCTACCACTGGTGCCGCTGGACATGAAGTCTGTCCATTCTGAGGACATCGCCTGCTGATGTGTCCCAATTGCCCCCAGGTAAAGCACTACCCTGGAAGAAACTTTCAATCCTTCTGCTCATGTCTCGGCTTCCCACAAAATCTGTAGGGCATTCACCGCTGTGGAGCTGGTGGAGCTCAGGCCTTCTGAACTAGGTGGTCTGTGTAGGCCTGGGAAAACCCCTCTGCTTTCCAGTAGGGCATCTCTCTGTTGTTGCTGCTGGACCCCAACCTACACTCTTTAGGTGAGTCTCTTGCATCCTGGCCGCCTCCAGTACGGCCCCATGAGTGGTCAGAACCGTAGTCGACATCGCTGCTCTGAAATCTGGATCCAGCCCCATCCTCAATCATCTGGATCTAGTAGTCTCTGACTTTACTAACTTCGAAGTGAACTTGCTTAGTAATGAAAACTACGCATCATAAGCATTTATGCTCCGTCGTCCCGGAGTCAGATGCTCAAACCTCGGACGAAACTCATCCTTCTTTGTCTCTGGAAAAAACTGTGCCTTAAACAGCTCTCTGAAATTCTCCCACAAGATCAGTCTAGTCAAATGTAGCTCCTGTGCATCCCACTAGTCTCGTGCCTGATGTTTCTATTGCCTCTTTACTGCATCCACCCATCCATCCTTCGGATACCCTACATCTGACAAGTCATCCTCTATATACCTGATCCATTCGTCTACCTCCAGTGGACTCTCCTTGCCCGAAAAATACTTCGAGTGCAATACTCTAAACTGCCTGATACCTCCTGGCTTCTGTGCCACTCCACTATCCACCATATCCTCCAGCTGACTCATACGCGACAGAATACCTATCAGAATATTCTCCATCAGGGATGCCTCATATGATGCCGCATTTGAAGCAGGAGTCCTGTTCTCAGATGATCCATTTCCGTTATCCATTCTGCAAGAATGAACAGGGGAAAAACATTGTTCAGTACAAATTATGAATTATAATATTGGAGCATTACTAGTACTATTCTTATGCATATCCCAGTGTGAGAGGACCTCCATGGGCAACCACAAAAACCTGTCACGCCCCACTCTCCTAAATACGGGAAGTACGTGATGGACTAGGCCGCCATAGTATCCAGACACTGGGCTTCGAGCCCCTAACTTCCAGATATTACTACGCTTTAATTGTGGATAAAGTAAAATCATTTAAGCAGGCCACAACGATACACTGGAAAAGTATGAAAAAAGATAAATGCTCCATCAAATTAAAACAGTAATTGCTGAAAAGTAAACTTTACAAAACATCATTAAACAAGATACATTATACATTTCGGTACCAGTACCAAAGGGTTCCAAAGTACAACAAAAAGGGGGGGTAGAACAAAAAGGGAAACCCACCCTCAAGAAACCCCAAAAAGTGTCACACCCATACAACACACTCCCTAGTCTAACCCAGGGAAGTCCAGGTGGACCAACTCTCCATCTGATGTCTCCAGCTGTACCTGGGGACGTGAAGAAGAAGAACATGGCTCCGTCGACGAGAATATGATCCTAGGACGTCATCCCCACTCAAATTTCCAAGCAATACACTAGACGATGGCTATACTCACATCCTAAGACATTTCCTCTAACCCGTCCTTAAATCGAAGGAATAGGATTCTAAGCTATGCAATGGTCGAAGAGGGGATAAGTTAAGGATATCGGGATATATATCGATTGAAGAAATGGCGCTCACGACACATCAAACATCCTTTATTCTTGAAATTTCTAAGTTTATTTATGCTTTCATATACATATACATTTACATACTTACATACGTATATATATTTCTTTATGAAAAGTAAAAGGGTATCTATATTGAATCAGTATACTATACAAGAACCTATCAAAGACATTAAGATGAATAAAGAGGGGATAGGGCACAAGCGCCGTCACACTCTATTACCATATTCCTATCTCAATAGAATCCCATTATATACAAAACTCACCATCTCTAATGACAAGGACATCAATTATCCACATCATCACCTCTAGTAAGAACCCAATTTACAAGGACACCTATATCAGACGCACTCTCAATATCGATAGCACGAAGCGCTACCATAATATCAGCTGCTATGTCATCAAAGAGTTTAACATTAGAAGATGAAGTACCCTCAAATATTCTTATGCTGCGTACCCTCCATACATGCCATACTGTAGCTGCTAGAATAGTCTTGGCAAGGCTTCCCAAGCTATCATCACCCCTATACCTGGATAAGAATATATCGCATACCTCCTGGAGGGAAGTGGGCCACTCGGTGATATCCAACTTCAAAAAACTTCTGCTCAGAATATACTTAGTGTAATTGACGTGCGTTTATATTTCATATATTTACGCGCGTTTTCTTCCGTGTTTTTTCGTATTTACCGTCGTCTTTTATCTGTTTTCTCGTGTTTTCTTGTATTTTCTTGTTTTCTTTCACTTTTCCGTATTTTCCATGTTTTGCAGGAGTTTGCTGGCATTTGGGACGTAAAACGATGATATCATGTGTCCCCGGAGCAACGGGAGGAGTCACACGTGATTCAGGGGGTCAAACGACGAAGATTGCATCTTTCAGCCCCTCACCCGGTCGGTTGGTCATCTCCAACCGATCGGGTGATGCACGCGTGGACCACCCGGACGCAGCTTGGAGCTCACGAGAAGTCGCCCGGTCGGTTCAGTGACCGGGTCAAAAGCTCAAAGTCTCTGGAAATTCAAAGCTGATTTCCAACCGATCGAGTGACCTTCACCCGATCGGTTCACCTGTAGTTGAATTTCAACAGCCAAGAATCGGAGCTCCAACCAATCTCCTCACCCGGTCCGCTCCAAGATCCAATCGGTCGGCACCAAGATCCAACCGACCGCACCAAGTTCCAACCGACCGGTTCATACTACCGGGTGAAACCCCCACATTGCGCTATGATTTTGTGAAGCAGCTCACCCGACCGGTTGACTTATCAACCGATCGGGTGATGTCGTTTTCTATAAATAGAACCCTAGGTTTCCCAGATTCGAGAGTTGGTTATTTTTTACTGTTTTCTTCATTTTGTGACGGCTGTAATTTCCCAGTTTTTGTAATTTTTCGGATCTTTGTAAAACTTTAGTATTATCTTAATTGCTTTACTACCTTCGCATTCCTATTGTCTGATTATGATTTTAACGGTTCATTTTCGTTTAGGTTGCTTTTTAATGAATATTTGTGAGTAGTTTCCAAATCTGGGATTTTGGCGGAAACCCCTTCAGGGGCTCTTCCCGATGCATCCATAGGGTTAGGAAATCGATAGGGATTAGGAATCTAACGGTTACGTGGGGGTGTTTTATTGTCATCGGTGGGAAAAAGACCGCCTTTGACCGTTGGGCCAAGTGGGAATAAACTTGGCGGTTGACTCCCTAGCCATAGCTCACGCCCTTAGCATAGATGTCGAATCCTAGCGCGCGGGAGCGGCAGGATGAGACGTTGGGAGTTATCGTTGCGAGCTTAGTGCTCCCGGAGTCGATCAGTGTTAATGGACACGGGAGTGCCCACTGATCGAACCCGGGAAGTCCGGCGTATCATCCTGGGCACCGACCGGAATATCGGGCCCATGGGATGCCGGTACCACTTTTAGAGGCAACGTCTCACCATTAGACCCTAATTCTGATCGCCATCCTACCCGTAGGCCGTATCGGCGAGAGTCGCTCGTTGGGGTGGAAACCAAAGTCCCGGGTTTTATGTTCTTATTGTCTATACCCTGCATTCCTTTACCGTGACAACCCATCATTCGATCTAGGCTAGCTCGCCCACGGGGTGATTTCGGTCCTCTTTGACACAAGCACATCCTAGCCTCCATGTGTTCGACCCCCAAGCCACACTACAACACTGTGCGCTTGCGGTTACAAATATCTAAACCCTCACGTGGGTCCCTCGGCCATTTGCGGCTCGCAAACCGGGGACACGTCAAGTTTATGGCGCCGTTGCAGGGGAGGCAACGTGCTTGTTATTTTAGGATCTCATGAACCCTAGTGTCTAGCTCTTATCCCTACCCCGCGATAATTTTCGCATTCTTCTTTTTTCTTTTTGTTTTCTCATTATAATTTTTATTTCTTATCTTATCTGTTTCTTTCCCACTTGTCGCTTCTCGGGTATTTGTTGTTTTTCATGCGCAGGAGTTCAAGAAGTCTCGACGACTTGATCCCCGTTGACCCAGAGATAAACTCCACCCTTAGGCGTTTGGCCGACGAGAAGCGAAGAAGAGAGGATCCTGAAGCCATGGGGGAGAACACCCCGCCCCACAAGTCCCTGCTGTAGTACTTGATGCCTTCCATCGAGTCCACCTCCTCCATCCGTCCTCCAGCTATTACGGCCCAAAGCTTCGAGCTTAAGCCATCTTTGGTGACATGGATCCAGCAAGATAAGTTTTCGGGTGCACCCATGGAGAGCCCGATCGAGCATCTAGACTCCTTCTTGGAGAAATGTGACACCTTCCGGATTAACGGTGTCACAACTGAGGCGATCCGACTGAAGCTGTCCCCCTTCTCCTTGCGAGATAAGGCCAAGCTGTGGCTTAGGGGGAAGGACCCCAACACATTCAACACCTGGGAGAAGCTCTCCAATGCTTTTCTGACGAAGTTGTTTCCTCTGGGGAAGACCATGAAGCTGAGGAGTGAGATCTCCTCCTTCTCCCAGGCCAGCCACGAGTCCTTGCATGAGGCTTGGACAAGATACAAGGAGATGCAGAGAAGATGTCCCCACCATGAGCTCCCCAAGTGGCAGATTATAAATCTGTTTTATAATGGGCTGAGGGATGATTTAAAGTCTTCCATGGACGCCGCGGCTGGAGGGTCCTTCATGTCAAGGAGCGAAGAAGATGTCGGGCAAATTTTGGAAAATATGGCATCCAACAATGAACGGTGGTGTGACGAGAGAGCCACACCAAGGTCTGGGGGCATCCATAGAGTGGAAGACGTCGACAAATTGTCAAGCAAGTTTGACTTGCTGTCAACCCAGATCTCTGCATTGATGGTAGGCGTCGGTGGCGTCGGTTCACAACAAATTGCTGCGGTAGAATCCGAAGTTTTTGGAGAGTTCGACGGTGGTGACATCTCACCACCGTTGGATCAGGCGAGCACATTGTTTTACAATCCTACGGGGAATGCGCCATTTCCACCACGAACCAACTCAAACCCAGCCTACTCTCCCAACAACCGGAATCATCCGAACCTCAGCTACCGGGCACCTTACCAACAGCCGGCTTAGCAACAACAGCAGACTTATCAGCCGGCTAGGCCCCAGTAGCAGTTTCAGCAGCAGTAATTTCAACAGCAACAACCACCACCACAGTATCAACAATATGCCCATAGGAATCAGCAGCCCGCCCAGCAGCAATACGGCCAACAGAGGGCCATTTCTCCGGTTGAGTCCCTCTTGACTCAATACATAGCCAACCAGGAGAAAATTAATCTGAAGCTGGAGGTGGGACAAAGAGTGCTAACTGATCAGGTGACCCAGCTGGGGTTGCAAGTGGTGAACCTTCAGAGACCGCAGAATTTATTACTGCCACAGCCTGAGGTGAATCCTAGGGGGGTAAATCGGACCTTGGCGCTCACACATGAGCATGAGAACGTGTCCGCCATCGTCTTAAGGAGCGGGACACAAATTCCTACTAGAGCACCGCCCAAAGAACCGGAAGCACCACTGGCCGTTGAGCGGCCAATTGAAAAGGTTAATGACGACGGTGCCCCGTCGCCAAAATTTGTGGCTCCGGAGGGAACCCCCGAAGAAGAGAAGAAGAAAGAAGAAGGGAATTTGAAGGTATTCAAGCCCATTGTGCATTTCCCACAACGGCTTGCCAAGGCAAAAATCGATGAGAAGTATGGCAAATTCTTTGCCATGGTGAAAGATATGAGTTTACAAATCCCCTTCCTCGAGGCCATAGAGACGATCCCCTCCTATGCTAAATTCTTGAAAGACTTGGTGACACGGGGATCTAGAAAAGAAAAGGTCGTGTTAACGTCGGAGTGCAGCGCTCTCATTCAGCGTGTAAATCCGCCCAAGCTCAAGGACCCCGAAAGTTTCTCCATCCCTTGCTCTATTGGAGAAGTGCAAATCCAGAGGGCGCTCGTCGATCTTGGTGCGAGCGTAAGCTTAATGCCCCTATCATTGTACAAGAGAATAGGAATGTGAGATTTAGAGCCCACCGGCATGACATTGCAACTTGCTGACCGTTCGGTCAAGTATCCGGTGGGAGTAGTGGACGACCTCCCCGTCGATGTGAAAGGGGTGCATGTACCAGTTAATTTTGTGGTGATGGACATGTCGGAAGACAAGCATACAACAATTATTCTTGGACGACCCTTTATGGCAACCGTCGGAGTGTTGATAGACGTAAAGAATGGGAAGCTTTCCCTGAATGTGGGCCAAGAAAGAGTCGAATTTGACTTAGGCTTGTCAATGAAGCATCCAAACCCCCCGGACGATCCTAGTATCAATGTGCTGGAGAATGAAGAAGATAGAGCTGTTGAAACGAGTGCCTGGGAAGTGCTCTCGAGGAATCCCCCCGATAGCTTAGGGGACCTTACAGAGCAAGTTGGCTCCCCTAAGAATGAAGTGGCTAATGAGGCGGTCGCGCGACATGTGATCCCTCCCGGGTTTCCTAAGTCTTCTCCCACGAGGAGAAAAGGAAAAGAACCCATGGACCTCACCGGTGATGAGGTTCGGATCCTGAAAAAGATGGCGGTGGACACCGATTTGAGGGAGAAGCCCCCGGATCCTGTCAACAAAGGGAGGGTAGTCGAGCAAATCTTTTTACAGCTGCCGACTACACCGATAGCCACAACCTCTGGAGCTGAAGAGATGCCGGATTTTGGGCATCACCCGTACCGCCCACCATGAAAATCACCAACGGGCGTCGAGCTAAACGACGTTAAACAAAAGCGCTTCATGGGAGGCAACCCATGTTCTAAACTTTTGCTTCGTTTTTTAGGACTTTTTCTTAACTTTATTTTATCTATTTTTCTAAATAAATCCAGCCGGAAGAACTCCCGTCGTAAAACTTAGGCGATTTTTGGGTTTTTGCAGAAAACAAGGCCTCAATCGATCGGGTGAGTTCTCACCCGATCGGTTGGGATGTATCAGCTTACGGCCGTGTCTGTCGCCAAATGAACCGACCGGGTGGAGAATGATGAGACCGGGAGATATAATCGGGTGACCTGGGGGAGACTCTCGGGAAAATTTCAGTATTAACGAACCGACAGGGTGATAATATGCCAGCCGGTTGAGGGACCGGGTGAAAAACTCAGAGTTCTCAGGAAATTGTATGGAGCGGTGAACCGATCAGTTGAGTTCTCAATCGATCGGGTCGCCTGTAGAGTTTCTTCAGCATCGAATTTTCGACCTAAGGCCAACCGATCAGGTGATAACTCACCCGACCGGGTCGACTTAAATTCCTATAAATATCCGTCGCCGCCCATTCGTTCCGCCCTTGCCAATTTTGAATCCCCAACCAACGTTTCGCCTCCTCCTCTTGCGCCAGACCTCGATCCTCCCCAGAATCAACCCCAATCGACCTCCCCCATATCCCTATCCATCCCACCATCGATTTCTTTCCATTCTCCTTGATTCCACCCGCACACAAAACCCTCACTTTCACCCATTCTCCTCAATTTCGAAGCTTGCTGAAGAAATCGCCGCGGATCCACGACGTGCTCCTATCGTGTAGCATCGGGGCGTCTACGAGCAACGCTCTTCATCTCATTTGGGTAAACTCGCTCCTTAGCTCAATTTTAATTTTGTCCCAAATATTCCATTTGCTCGTTGGTCGTGTTTCGTGTTTGTGTTGATTCATTGTATTTTGTATACTCACGTACACACACGACTCCCGTACAATGCCTCCCCGCCGTGTTAAGCCCACCGACGCCAGCTCTTCCAACCCTAGGCCCACCCGTCGTACTCGTCGCATACAACCCCCCGCTCAACGCACCGCTCCCCCCTCACGTTGACGATCCTGAATATGGGATGCAATTCCAAGGCGACGACCGTGTCGACTGATTCACAGCCATGATCTTCCTAGCTGGACAGGGTGGTCGGATAACTCAGGAGTCCGTCGACCGAGACCTCCCCTTTCTTCAAAGCTTCATTCGCCACATCCGTGAAGACCCACCCGATGTCTCTGAGCTCCACATTCCACCCCCCACGACTCCTGGTCCCCAGCGCAGACCCCCATCACCACCCCCAGAGGGTGGTGCCCCTGCTTGATTTTTCCTTTCCCGCTTTTGCCCCCCCCATATTTGTGCCCATCTGTCTTTACGGGGCACTGCTTTGTCTCTGTTAGGGGGAGGACCCATTCACGTGTCGCATCACTTCCTTTTGATTTTTGATTTCACTTTGTTTTTTGACCCCCCCCCCCCCCCCTCGCATATTTCTGCACTTTCACGCTCATATTTCATTGCTAGCACTGTCATGTCTAGCTTGGGGGAAGTCTGCTTTACTGTGTTGTCGTGTTTTGTTTTTTCTTCTTTTTGTGTGTGTGCTTGTTTTTCCCCTTTTGAGTGTCGTGTCGTGTGCTTTTTTTCGTGTCGTGTGGTTTTATTTCGTTTTTCGCGTCGTGTGGTTTGATTTTGATTTTTCTTTATTTTTCAGTTTCGTATCTGTGTTTTCCTCGTTTTTCATTTCTTTTTGTGTCGGTGCATATTCCCCCCCATTTTCATTGCCCTCCCGTACTCACTCTTATTGCATTGAGGGCAATGCAAGATTCAGCTTGGGGGAGTCGTACTTTGTGCGTCATTTGAGTCTTTTCTTTTTTCGTTTTTGTGTCGTTTTCATCGTGTTTTTTCTTTTTCTTTTCTTCTGTTTATCTCTTTCTCCTAGAGATGAACCCTATGATGAATCACCAAAAAAATCACACACACCTAGCACCTAGCATCACATTCACTAACCCTAGGATTTTGAGTCCTCTTGCATTTCACGCATTGTGGGTCCACTTAGCTTTTTTGTGAGTCGTGTGTCGTGTCTAACCATGTGGTGTGCTTCTACTTTGTGATTTTACTTTATATACCTGTCCAGGAATGACCCCTAGATTATCATGCTTCGATTTGAATATGCGGTATTTGTTTCCCATGTCTGCTTCTGCATGCTATATATATATATATATATCGTGTACTTCATTTCGCATGTGTCGGGATTCCACAATTAAGGACTAGGATAACCCATTTAGCCCATGCTCTATTTAGCGAGAATAGTTTCCTTTGCCTAAGTGTTTAGATTCAGACTTCTTTTTTGTTTTACTTGGTGCAAATCCCCTCGTCATGTACCGTTCTCCTACTTGGGAGAGTACACATGCGTATAGCCAAAAACCCAAAAATCCAAAAAAAGAGAAAAGAAAAGAAAAACCCAAAAAGAAAAGAAAAGAAAAATTTTGTATAGCCCAAAATTTCAAAAAAAAAAATACAAATACCCAAAACCCAAAAATTTCAAGTGTGAATATCTTTCCTATCTACTGAGAATAAAGGGAAGGCGAGAATTTGCACCGAGTGTTCTTCTCCACATCATCTCAACCCCCATCGTTTTCGAAAACACTTGGCTTAGGAACTTTTTAGCTATTATCTAGGCTTTAGTGTGGTGATTTCCTTAACCATAGTTGTGGAGTCCCCGACGCATGATATGTTTCGATTCTCTCTCTATTCTCATGCATGCTTGAACTACATATATTCACCGCATTATTCAATTCGAATTGATATTTGGGTCATTTCCTGGGTTTGCGTATATCGAGCTTTATTGCACATCATAGATAGCGACACCGACTGCTAGCGCACGGCCACACTCACTCGCGCTTCACCACGTGGGCCCACGACACTTATTTGGACTCGTATTCCTTGGTTTAGTGATGTGCTCTGGCGTTTGCTTGCTTAGTGAGTCATTTTCGATTTTGTTGGCCCTGACAGGCGATCTAGGATAAAGAGTTTTCTTTTTCTCTCTTTCTCTCTATTTTTCCCTCCGAGCTCCTACTCTCACTCGTCTTCCTCGAGGACGAGGAAGAGTTCAGCTTGGGGGATTTTGACGTGCGTTTATATTCAAATATTTACGCGCGTTTTCTTCCGTGTTTTTCCGTATTTACCGCCGTCTTTTATTTGTTTTCTCGTGTTTTCTTGTATTTTCTTGTTTTCTTTCACTTTTCCATATTTTCCGTGTTTTGTAGGAGTTTGCTGGCATTTGGGACATAAAACGATGATATCATATGTCCCCGGAGCAACGAGAGGAGTCACGCGTGATTCGGGGGGTCAAACGACAAAGATTGCATCTTTCAGCCCCTCACCCGGTCGGTTGGTCATCTCCAACCGATCGGGTGATGCACGCGTGCACCACCCGGACGCAGCTTGGAGCTCACGAGAAGTCGCCCGGTCGGTTCAGTGACCGGGTCAAAAGCTCAAAGTCTCTGGAAATTCGAAGCTGATTTCCAACCGATCGGGTGGCCTTCACCCGATCGGTTCACATGTAGCTGAATTTCAACAGCCAAGACTCGGAGCTCCAACCGATCTCCTCACCCGGTCCGCTCCAAGATCCAACCAGTCGGCACCAAGATCCAACCGACCGCCCCAAGTTCCAACCGACCGGTTCATACTGACCGGGTAAAACCCCCGCATTGCGCTGTGATTTTGTGAAGCGGCTCACCCGACCGGTTGACTTATTAACCGATCGGGTGATGTCGTTTTCTATAAATAGAACCCTAGGTTTCCCAGATTCGGGAGTTGGTTATTTTTTACTGTTTTCTTCATTTTGTGATGGCTGTAATTTCCCAGTTTTTGTAAGTTTTCGGATCTTTGTAAAACTTTAGTATTATCTTAATTGCTTTACTACCTTCGCATTCCTATTGTCTGATTATGATTTTAACGGTTCATTTTCGTTTAGATATCTTTTTAATGAATATTTGTGAGTAGTTCCCAAATCTGGGATTTTGGCGGAAACCCCTTCGGGGGCTCTTCCCGATGCATCCATAGGGTTAGGAAATCGATAAGGATTAGGAATCTAACGGTTACGTGGGGTGTTTTATTGTCATCGGCGGGAAAAAGACCGCCTTTGACCGTTGGGCCAAGTGGGAATAAACTTGGCGGTTGACTCCCTAGCCATAGCTCACGCCCTTAGCGTAGACGCCGAATCCTAGCGCGCGGGAGCGGCAGGATGAGACGTTGGGAGTTATCGTTGCGAGCTTAGTGCTCCTGGAGTCGATCAGTGTTAATGGACACGGGAGTGCCCACTGATCGAACCCGGGAAGTTCGGCATATCATCCTGGGCACCGACCGGAATATCGGGCACATGGGATGCCGGTACCACTTTTAGAGGCAACGTCTCACCATTAGACCCTAATTCCGATCGCCATCCTACCCGGAGGCCGTATCGACGAGAGTCGCTCGTTGGGGTGGAAACCAAAGTCCCGGGTTTTATGTTCTTATTGTCTATACCCTGCATTCCTTTACCGTGACAACCCATCATTCGATCTGGGCTAGCTCGCCCATGGGGTGATTTCGGTCCTCTTTGACACAAGCACATCCTAGCATCCCTGTGTTTGACCCCCAAGCCACACTACAACACTGTGCGCTTGCGGTTACAAATATCTAAACCCTCACGCGGGTCCCCCGGCCATTTGCGGATCGCAAACCGGGGGCACGTCAGTAATCACATTCAAAGAAAATGTGCCCCACACTCTCATTCAAGCCATCGCAACATAGCACACAAGCAGAAGGAGTCTCAATCCCCTAGTGAGCATGGGTATCTCTAGTAAGGAGATTGCCATGGAGCCCGCGAAGTAAGGTAACAACCATTTTAGGGATGTGCCCCTGAAACCAGACAAAACTGTAATAAGGGAACATGTGATGTCTAGTGCACACCCCTTCCCAAGCACTATGAAGAGAACATGAGTGACCAGACTTCCAAACCCAAAGATCCTCACCGATAGAAAGAGAAACCTGTGATAGAAGGGGAATGATGGACCGAGTACCCACATCCTCCACCCAATTCTCTCCATCCCAATAGTCACATACTCTACTCATCTCCCTCCCCTTAGGCACATCATAGGATTCATAGAGGGGCCCTCTGGGAAGCCAATTGTCATACCAAAAGAGGGTGGAGCAGCCATCTCTCACCTTACGGCCAATAAGCTTCCTGGAGAATCTACGACAGTGGAGAAGGAATTTCCATGTTCCAGAGTGAGTAGGTCTCGCTTTCTCCTCAAAGAACCCCAATCTCGTAAGATAATGCTTCCTTATGAAAGAAGCCCACAACCCATCATGTGTAAGAAAATGCCACGTCAATCTGATCCCATAAGCCATATTAAGATCCTCAAGGTGGCGCAACCCCACTCCCCCTTCTGATTTGGGAAAACAACAATCTTTCTAGGCCCAAAAAGATGCTTTCCCCCAGATAAATCTCCTGCATAAGGCATTAATCGAGCAAAGGATTGATTTTGGAATGTGATAAGCATGCGTACCAAATGCAACCATGGCATATATAACAGATCTGATAAGCTCAATCCTCCCAGAGATGGAAAGCAATGAAGAGGCCCAACCCTGAAGTCTCTTCCTGCATTTATCAACTAGCCGATCATACATGGATGCCTTAGGATAATGAGCAGAGAGTGGGAGCCCCAAGTACGTGGTAAGACCCTCCATTCGTCTAATCCCCAAGATATCTGCCAAACCCACTGCATCCCTGGCCCCCTTACTGAACATAACCGCACTCTTCCCCCAATTAACCTCCAATCTAGTAAAAAGCTGAAAGGTGTTAAGTAGTTTTCTCAGCCCCTCAAATTTTCTGGTGGTCGCTCGACAAAAAACCAATAGATCATCTGCAAAAAGTAGGTGCGTACAAACCCCCACCTCTGTCTTCATCGGCTGAATAGTCCCTTCCATAATACTCCGGCACATAAGCCGGGAGAAAGCCTCCATAACAATCACAAACAAATATGGAGATAAAGGATCTCCTTGTCTCAGCCCCCTATTAGATCGAAACATGACATATGGGGAACCATTCAGCATCACCGAGAAGGAAGGCGTGGAGATACACTCACAGATCCACCCTATGAACCTTCTCTTGAAACCCATCCGATGTAATATGAAGTATATAAACTCCATGTTCACACAATCAAAAGCTTTACGAAAGTCAAGTTTGAGGCACGCACGGCTGCCCATCGGATTGCTGAAATCACGAATCTGCTCATAGGCTAATAGGGCACAGTCTGCCAATAACCGCCCTTTAATAAAGGCCGCCTGATTGGGGTAAACTAGCTCCAATACAAATGATTGTAACCTCATGCACAGAACATTACTGATGATTTTATATAACACATTGCAACATGCAATCGGCCTATAGTCCCCCAAACCAGAAGTATTAGAACATCTGGGAATCAACGTAAGGAATGCATGGTTGATTTGTCTAAGCATTTTATTAGTGCTGAAAAAAGAGAGGACATCATCTGTCACCCCCTTACCAATAACCCCCGAGGTTTTGTTAAAAAAACACCCATTATACCCGTCCGGGCCCGGAGCCTTGTCCTCACCTATAAGGAATAATGCCTTCCTGATTTCCTCAACCGTTATAGGACGCAGAATCCAATCTGAAGCCTCATTAGTAAGCTTCCTCCTAGGAGTGATTTTGGGAAATACCGTCCAATAGGAATCTTGATTATATTGGTTTTCGAAAAACTCGGGCACTCAACCTTGATTTTATCCCCAGAATCATCCCTAGTGCCACCAGCTCTAATAAGATGATTAAGGTTATTATAACTCTGCCTAGACTTCATGGCAGTATAGAAGAACCGTGTGTTTTTATCCCCCAATTGTAGCCAATCCTGCCTACTTTTCTGCCTCAGCATACCCTCCTCTATGTCAATAGCATCACCAATCTTAACAATGAGCTCTTTCACACGGATTTGCAACCTGGCGTCTATCAAGAGGTTTGGGTCCGAATGGGTAAGGGACAGATCTGCCTGAATCCTCGAAATGTTGTTCATTCTACTAGAATCCACACCCAACCCTTTCAACAACGGCTTAAGATGCTTGAGCTTGGAAACAAGTTTGAATACCGGATTGCCAACCACTACAAATTTCTACCCATCTTCGACAGTCTTTATAAAGTTAGGCAATTTAGCCCATGCATTGAAAAACTTGAACTGCTTTGGGTCTAAGGTGCAATTTGGAAAAAAATGGATAGCCATCATAGCATGATCACTTGTACCAGCCTCCAAATATTCACAATAAGATGCTGGGATATCATGAAGCCAATCACTATAGCATAATGATCGATCAAGCATAGCCGCAATACGAGATTTCCATATACTCCTGTTAGCCCAGCTGATTGGATTACCCGTGGTCTTAATATCGAATAAAGCACTATCATTTATACAATTATTAAAGGACTCCACAGATTTGTGATCAATAGACCTTCCACCAATTTTTTCCACAGCATATCGAACACAATTGAATTCCCCACTGACCAACCAAGGAACTGCAGTGTACATAACAGACCCAGCAACAATAGCCTCCCATAAATGCAACCAGTCTTGAGCTAGACTGATCGCATAGACAACTGTAAACCTCATGGAAAACCCCGCCACATTGTGACATCGAACAATAATGAACCGAACATCTACCTCTTCAACAATGCAAGACCATATATCAGGGCTATACATAAACACAGTTCAGCCGTTCCTGTGACATGCTCGATTGGCTATAGAATTCCATGATTTAGGAAAACATTTAAGAATGCGACTTGCATTCTCAGCCACTACTTTAGTCTCAAGTAGGCCAACAATAGAGGGACTGAATTTCTTAATTCTCTCCTTAAGCTCCAGATGCCTCACCACATTATTGAGACCACGGGTATTCCAAACCATCAATGTCATATCAACCTGTTACGTGGGCTCATTTGATTCGGGAGATACGTCGGGAACCCAACGACGTATTAATTTTTATAGGATTTCTGACATTTCTATTACTGATCTTTCCACCTCTATCCCCCCTGACTTTAGCTGTTTTAAATTGTTCCTGCTCATCCACCCATTCTTCATTGAGCATTGTAATTATATCCGGCCTGTCACTGTTAGAATCAAATTCAAAGGAGTCATCACTACCCCTCCGATCATTACTGGGACACGGTAACGGGGATTTATTTTCCGCATTGCACGACACACTCCCATCGAAGTTGGGTAGTTTGCCCAAGCTACTAAGCATCTGAGCAGATGACTTAGGGTTGATTGGTTCAAGGGGCCTGACGTCCACTCCCAATGGATGGGGAGCCTTGGCTGGCATACCTAATTGACTTGGCAGCTGGGCAAGCGCCTGAGGAGGCATCAGGAGGCTTACCCTCGCCCCCCCTCCTTTTTTTGCTCATTAATACCTGCAGTACAATTAGCCTCTGTGCTGGCTATAGATAGCCCCGAACACAGCCCTCCTACATCTGACCCCTCACCCCTTTTACAGTCAGCACTCTGCTCCCTAACATGTGAGTCTGTCCCACCTCTCCTAACATCATCCCCTTTACATGTCTTGCTCATTTTCCTTCCCTCTAGGACATCTACATCACAATTACTATGATTACAAGCAGCCATCTCCCTACTCGGGCCCCCCACAACAGGTTCCCCCATCACACTTCCCTCTTTGCTGCCCGATTCCACCTAGAAAAAACTGGCCCCTTACAAATATTAACTGCAACCTTACAAACTCCAACCCCCCATTACAATCCAGGTATTCATACAGATTGCCATTATAATTATTTACATTTGAACTCAAACTTTGCTCCTCAATAACGACCTTCTCCTTTCCTTTTGGGGCACTCTCTTCAGCCTGGAGCTTCCCGCCTTCCTCCCCTAGTCCCTTTCCTCTCGCATCTCCAACAGAGCATTTCTTGCTCAAGTGTCCAAAACATTTACAGCTGGTACATCGCAGTGGCTCCCCTCATAGCAAACCCCCACCTTGAATGTCTGCCTTCCAATCACTTGAGTAGTGACCACCTGGGGAAGGGGGGAAGAGGAATCAATCTCTACAAGACATCTCGCATACGACATTCTCTCCATCGTCACCGTCGCTCTATCCAAACAAATTGGAACTCCAATCATGCTAGCAATCCTGTTAAGAATAGGCTTCGACCAGAGATTGAGTGGAAGGTCAGGGAACTGAACCCACACCAGCACCGACGATAGCATGTCCCGATCATACCCGGCGTTTGGCGATCATCGCTGCAACACCACCAATTTGCCATCGAACATCCAGGGGCCTCCAAAAAGAACAGCTTCACAGTCCTCCTTACAACAAAATCTGAAGAAATAGAACCTGTTCTCCCTAGAGAAGATCGACAATGATCTAGTAGCTCACGCTCTGATCTGCCCAAAGAAAGGTACGTCCCCAAGAACGTAACCAACAAGCGTGTATTCCCAGCTCTTCACCGCATCAGCGAGGAGCTCATCTTCCAATATCGCCATATTCAGCCCATCACCATCTCGACTAGGGGACAAAGGACATTTCAAGCAAGTCTGCAATTCTCCTTCTATTGGAGCAAACATCTGACCAGGTCATTTTCAATGCCTGTGTGTTAATCCTGAACCCAATGGCTGGACGCAATGGCTTGGGATCATACACCCTCCTGGCCGCTGGAGCGTCAGCATTCAGTTGACGATGATCCTTCGACTGTGCTCTGCTTGTAAATCTCCCTTCGTACTTGTTAACCGCCTGATTTCACTTCATCCTCCTCCTATCAACCATCTTCCTTCCATCATGCCCCCTAGGATTATCAGTCTTTGAGCGATCAACTTCCTTCTGCCCTTCAGATGTTCCCTCCCTATTGCTTACGTCTCCAGCTTTACTCAAAATCTCTTGCGTCATTTCCAGACCTCAGGCAATTAACATCAAGAACAAGGATCAATGACAGATCACTATTGGAATAATCTAAACGAGTAGGAGGGACGACTCACCGCCGGATCAAGATCTCAGGAAGAGATTTTGTTCCGCCCAAGATGAACTCGCCGAATGAATTCCGTAGAAGCACCTATCTCCGATCACGAAGCAGCTTCAGAGGAGAACCGATCTCAGGATCAAGATCTCAGGATCAACACTGAAATCTTGATCCAGCCACAGACAAGCAGAAAGAACTGGATCTCGATATCCTATATTCTCGATCGAATCCCGCAATAAACTCGCCTCCAGTAATGATCGAGATGTCTCCGAATCCAGTAATCAGGTGTTTAAATCCAGGTTCCTCGAAACAAAACAAGATCCCGATCAAGAAATAAATCCACAAGAATCAAACGATTGAGATCACAAGAATCATTCGAAACAAAAAAGGTGAACGATCTTACCGCCGGATCAAGATCTCGAAGAGAGATCTTGATCTGAACAATGCCTTCGCACGAAGATCTCAAGAATCAATCGATTAATACGAAACGCATCGAACCAGTGCCTCCGCCCCAATGTACCGCTCCCTAGCAGATGAGAGGACGATCTCACGCCGCCGGAGCTGCTCCGGAGGCGTCATCGGAGCCGGCCGAGCGGCTTCCCAATGAAACACTCAGCCCCAACTTCTCAGAGCTTCTCTCTCTAACAAAGAAGGAGAGAGAGACTGTTTTTTATTACATACGTGTGTGTGTATATATCTATTATACGTTTGACAACGTTTTTTGAATTCTAGGGCTGACTAGGACAAGATAAAGAGTGGATGGGATTTGATCTTGGTAAATCAATGGTTGAGATTGGATTTTGTGAAAGTTTTAGGGGGAAAACTTAAATTTTGGTGGGAAAAATGTCTTGGGAACCAAAACTTTGAAATTAGAAGTGTCTTGGGAAAGATTGTGGTGATTAAATTTGGGGGGAAGTGCATTGGGAACCTAAACTTTGAAATTAGAAGTACATTGGGAAAGATTGTGGAGATTAAATTTGGGAGGAAAAGTGTCTTGGAAACCTAAACTTTGAAATTAAAAGTGCCTTGGGAAAGATTGTGGAGAAGCACGATCCATTAAAGTAAACAAAATAAAAAATTTAGCAGAACAACAAATTAGCGTAAAAATACCCAGAGGTTTTACTCTAATTAAAGGCGCCCGCTAGATTTTTTTACTCTAATTTGTTGTTCCGGTCCGAAGGCGTGGGAGCCAAATTTGTTGTTGGACGTCGAATTTGTTGTTCCATGCCGAAGGCAACTGCGCCGAATTTGTTGTTCCGTGTCGAAGACGCCCGCGTCGAAGGTACCCGTGCCGGTAAATATTTTTACGCTAATTTATTGTTTCTACTAAATTTTGGCTGTGGAAGTAATTTTTCGGGGAACAAAGATTTTACGGAGGAAATCTTAAATGAACTGTGCCCGTGGGCACGTGTTTCGGCGCGCACGTCGAACGCGCCCACAAAATTTTTTACGCTAATTTGTTGTTCCGCACCGAAGGCACGGGCGCCAAATTTGTTGTTTGATGTTGAATTTGTTATTCCGCGCCTAAGGTGCCTGCGCCGAATTTGTTGTTCCGCGTCGAAGACGCCCGCGTCGAAGGTGCCAGTGCCGCTAAATATTTTTACGCTAATTTATTGTGCTGTTAAATATTGGCTGTGGAAATAAGTTTTTGGAGAACAAAGATTTCACGGGAGAAATCTTAAATGAACCGTGCCCGCGGGCACGGGTTTCGACACCCGCTAAAATTATTTTACGCTAATTTGTTGTTCCGCGCCGAAGGTGCGGGCGACAAATTTGTTGTTCGACACCGAATTTGTTGTTTCGCGCTGAAGGCGTCTGCGCCGAATTTGTTGTTCTGCGTCTAAGACACCCGCGTCGAAGGTGCCCGTGCCACTAAATATTTTTACGCTAATTTATTGTTCTGTTAATTTTTGGATGTGGAAATAATTTTTCGGGGAACAAAGATTTCACGGGAGAAATCTTAAATGAACCGTGCCCGCGGGCACGGGTTTCGGTGCCCGCGCCGAAGACGCCCACTAAAATTTTTTACGCTATTTTGTTGTTCCGCGTTGACGGCACGTGCGCCAAATTTATTGTTCGACGCCGAATTTGTTGTTCAGCGCCGAAGGCGCCTTCGTCGAATTTGTTGTTTCGCGCCGAAAACGCCAGCGTCGAAGGTGTCTATGCCGCTAAATATTTTTACGCTAAATAATTTTTTTGGGAACAAAGATTTCGCGGGGAAAATCTTAAATGAACCGTGTCCGCGGGCACGGGTTATGACTAGTATACATATATACATACATACCTACATGTATATATGAGAATAATGGGTATCATACGCCATATGAGAGGGTCTCTCATATTCCCTCTCACATAAAGGGTGCAAGTACAAGCCCACATTTACTTGTTGTACTTGTTGTACATGGGCTTGTACTTGTTGTACTTTATGTACATGGGCTTGTACTTGTTGTACTTGCCCCCTTTATGTGAGAGGGAATATGAAAGACCCTCTCATATAGCGTATGATACCCATTATTATATTTTTTTGCCAGGTAAAAAGTATCTTTATTAATATCAAAATAATGTACAATGAATCTACGCAAGCTAATCAGAGTATATTAGCAAGAGGGGGGAGAGGGCGCTAGCGCCGTCACCCCTTACTTACTAATAAAACCCTGATGAACTCGGCGTATAAAAATTTACATGTGCTTCGATCCAGCCACAACCAAAAACCCAGATAGTATAGAACCTATAGATCATGAATAAAACCCCAATTTGAGAATGGGATGAGATCAGAAGCCTCATCTAATTCCAAATTACGAAGGGAGATTAGGACATCTGCTGCAATATCCTCAAATAAACTGGTTTTCTCTAGCTTGGCCCCTTCAAAAATTCTTTTATTTCTCTGTTTCCAAATGTGCCAGACAGTAGTCGACAAAACACATTTTTTAAGCACCCCAACTGGATCAGCAGATTTACAAGTAGAGAGTAGTAGCTCACAGATACCCCTTAACGTTGATGGTAATGTGCTTGTGTACCCAAGCTTTAGCATGCTTCTCTGAAGGATATAACTCGAGTAATCACATTCGAAATAGAGATGGTCAACGCTCTCTGTGCCTATACCCTCACATAGGACGCACAGCTGGTCCTGGACAATGCCCCTCTTGAGTAACTATGCTTTAGTAGGCAATTTATCTAGAAGAGCCCGAAGCATACATAGGCCCATTTTCGGAACCTGCTGTGAGAACCACACTACATCATGGAATTTAAAAGGGGGATTAAATGCACGTGTACCTTCCCAGGCTGAGTGGAACGTGAAGGATGGAGAATGGGACCACGCCCAGCCATCAACGCATTTGCCAATGGTGATTGGTCGCAAGATAGGGATCAGCTGCCCTATTCCCGTTACAGTAGACCACCCTTGGGAAGTCCAGAAGTCGCTGACAGTAAGTGATTCCGTGCCTGGAGTAGGAGCTTGTATTAGGTGTAGCGGGCCCTTTGGATGCCAATTATCGAACCAAAATGAAGTAGTAGATCCATCCCCAACAGTACGTTTAATAAGCTTTTGTGAGATAGTACGGGACCTAAGGAGAAACTTCCAGGTACCAGACTGGGTTGGCTTGACCTTAGTGGAATAAAATCCACTAGTAGCAGTGGCATAGTGACTCTGCATATATTTTGCCCAAATACCTTCCGTTGCCAACATTCTCCAAGTTAGACAAACCCCCGAAGCCACATTCAAATCCTCTAGTAGTCGCAGACCCACACCCCCTTCCTTTTTAGAGGTACAAACATCCTTCCATGCCCAGATGCTGAGATGTCCCCATATGAACTTCCTGCAAGCAGCAGTAATAGTACGAATAACAGATTGAGGAATACAATATGCTTGCATCCAGAAAGAAACCATACCATATATTACTGTGCGAACCAACTCTATTTTGCCAGAAATAGACAATAAGGAGGACGACCAACCCAAAAGTCTTTTTTTACATTTATCCACAAGCTGCCCGAACAAAGAAGCCTTAGGATAGTTTGAAGATAGCGGTAGGCCCAAATAAGTGGAGAAGGAAGAGACCAATTTAATGCCCAGGCTATCAGTGAGTCCTCTAGGATTTCGAACTCCTTTACTGAAGATGGCAGAGCTTTTTCTCCAATTTAGTTGTAGCCCAGAGTATAGGCTAAAGACATTCAGTAGATCCTTTAAGCCCCCGATAGATCTAGGATTGGCCCGACAGAAGACAAGAAGGTCATCTGCAAAGAGTAGGTGAGATATAGACCCACACCTACGCATGGGCATGATTGAGAGTGAAGATTCAGCCCTGGCCATAAGGAGAGAAAACCCCTCCATAACAAGAACAAATAGGTAGGGTGACAGAGGATGTCCTTGCCGGAGGCCTCTATTGGAAGTGAAGTATCCCTCAGGAGACCCCTCAATTAAAACTGAGAACATAGGAGTAGAGATGCATTCTGAGATCCAATTAATGAATTTACCTCTGAAACCCATCTGATGGAGCAGGAAGTAGATGAATTCTCTTTTAACACTGTCAAAAGCCTTTCTGAGATCGAGTTTAATACAAGCTCTGGCACCCATGGGGTTGCAGAAGTCACGGATCTCCTCATGAGCAATGAGGGTACAGTCTGAGAGAAGTCTGCCCTTAAGAAATGCAGCCTGATTTGGAGATATAAGATCACATATGACATGCTTTAATCGGTTGCACAAGACCTTGCTGATAATTTTGTAGATAACATTACATCACGCAATAGGCCTATAATCATTTAAGCCCGTAGCATTGGCGTTTTAAGGGACCAGAGTGAGAAAGGTATGATTAATTTGAGGAAGCAATATACCAGAGTCAAATAAAGAAGAAACGCCATGTATGACATCATTACCCACCACATCCCAATCATGCTGAAAGAAATGAGCATTGAAGCCATCAGGTCCTGGGGCCTTGTCTTTCCCTATCTGGAAAGCCGCATTCTTAATTTCAGAAGCGGAGATTGGTCTATCCATCCATTCTGTGGCCTCCATAGTTAGGATGCGCTTGGGGGTAAGTTTTGGGAATACATTCCAATAATCTGATTGATTATATAAATTTCTGAAGTAAATGGGAGCCTCTTTTCTTAGTGCATCATAATTAGAGCTTCTCTCACCATTAACCTTAATAAAGTGGCTTAGAGTATTATAACACTGCCTTGCCTTCATAGTAGTGTAGAAGAACTTAGAGTTCCTATCACCCAGATTTAACCAATTTTGCCTACTCTTTTGACGAAGATCAGACTCCTCCATATCCAAAGCCTGGGCGAGTTTAAATAATGCTAACTTCTCTTGCCTCTGAATAATAGAATTAGAAGATATCATAGGATCCTGTTGCAAAGAGTACAAGTCCTCACGGCATTTGTTAGTGTCAAGCGACTGCCTATTTTCAGCCGCCCAAGATTTCAGCACACCCTTTAAATTTTTTAGTCTATACATCAGGCGATGCATAGCTGAAGGCCCAGGTTGAGTCCCCTAATTGCTGAGAATCAGCTCATGGTACCCAGGGAGAGAGGTCCAGGAATTATAAAATTTAAAGGGTTTGGGACGAGGAGATACCTTAGGGAGAAGATACAGAAGCATGGCAGCATTGTCACTAGTACCTGCAGGGTAGTATTCATAGTAGGATTGAGGAAGAAGGTTGATATAGGGCACATTGCACAGGATCCTATCCAGCCGAGCCATGATTCACGAAGGACCAATACGCCTATTACTCCAGCTTAAGCATTGCCCAGTGATTTTTAAGTCAATAAGTTGACAGACTCCAATACAGGAGTTGAACGCATCCATTGCATTAGGATCAATCCCACGACCCCCCAATTTCTCACAGGAACTTCGGACGAAATTGAAATCACCCCCTACCAACCATGCCTTCTTACTGAGCACCCTAGAGTCACAGGTTAGATCTCTCCAAAGTTGGATTCTGGAGGAGCTAATATTGAGGCCATACACGGCTGTTACCCCCAGGTCCATTCCAGCTGCATTAGTGAATAAACATGATATATGCTGCGCAGAGGACGAAAGAATAGAGCAATTCCAAGTAGTTGAGCTGTAAAATACAACAATTCGGCCTCCTTTGTGCTTATTCCTGTTATCAATTCCCAGCCAACCATAAGGAAAGCATTTAGAGATCCTGTACCCCTTACTTTCTTCCACCTTAGTTTCCAGTAAGCATACAATGGATGGGTTATAGTTTCGAATTCTGTACTTGAGATCCGCACGACACGACACATTATTAAGGCCCCGAGAATTCCAGAAGAACACAGACATTACAAAGATTGAGGGGGGGGAATAGCACTGGAAGAGGATGATATTCGAGTACTCCGTCTAATAGCTGTAGGGGAACTTTGGGCCTGTTTCACCTTAGACTTTGCAACCGATTCTCTTAGGATCATATGCTCTTCATCCCAAGCACAGTTATGAATAGTTGGGCTAGAAGGGGGGTCAGGATCGGGGTGTAAACTTTGATGGGCCGAGGGATCAGAAACACCAGGACATTGTAGGGGAGTAGGGGAAGTACTCTTAACTGACGCTCCAGGCTGTAAGCAAGCAGCATCCACTGTAGCAGGGGATGGCCTAGTCCTAGAGCTGGTCCCATGAGTGGTTGGGATCAAACTAACAGGAACCAAGCCAGGGTTGACTCCCGAAGTGCCCGGATCCAGTGGAGAGATAGCCTGCACTGGCCCATGAACTGGTAGGGCCGAGAGACTGCATTGTCCTGTTTCGAGTTGATGATTAGTGCTATTGTCTCCTGCATATATATATATAGGGGCGTGGTCGGCTGCGAACGGTTCTCACGGGGGTGCCCGTGCGAACTAAATTATTTTATTTTTTAAAATTTTTTTTTTCAAAAATTTTTTTTCCACACTTTAATCAATATATATATATACCCCAGAAAAAAATAATGGGTGAACCCTAGGTGGATTTGACCCTCTATCAAGCCGTTACAAATTTAACGGTTTCAGAACAATAAAACATTTTGTACCGATCCGATCAAGGGGAAAATAGGGGGGATTGTCTTGATTTTTGAAATAAATGTGTATTAACATGTTTAGAACACATTCAACGGTTTGGATCTATGAAAAAAATCAAAGAGAGGAAGTTCCCACGGAGTTCTCACGGGGGAAAGTTCTCATTGGAACATTCCCCTATATATATATAGAAAGATGCTAATATGAGATGGTGAGATGGTGAGATGAGATATTCATATCTCGAACTAGCCAAAACTATTTGCCAAATCATCAATCGGAAACGTCCATCTTCTTCTATCTATCAAGTGATCTTTATGTATAATTTTTTGTGTCATTTGGACATTTCTATCAGATCCATCAAGTGTTTGCAAGATGAACGGTTTACAAGCTGCCTGTAAATGTAACAAAATTGGAACGGGTTGATCCATAGGATTTTGGGGTTTATAATCTCTAATTTTTT
Organism: Scilla litardierei; assembly: GCA_030789695.1. Lineage (NCBI taxonomy): Eukaryota > Viridiplantae > Streptophyta > Magnoliopsida > Asparagales > Asparagaceae > Scilla > Scilla litardierei. The sequence continues at coordinate 2,572 of JAULAV010006365.1, read as the reverse complement.
TAGGGTATAGATCTATCGACATGCTCTTGAAGATGAACGGTGCCGATCGTTAATTGGTGTTGCCGATTGTGCTAGCTCACGATACGGATTTGAGCTCACCATCTCATACTAGCATTACTATATATTTTTTTTTTGAAAAGTTAGTGTTCCATCTTTATTAATCAAATCAAATTTTGTAAGCATTACTATATATATATATATATATATATATATATATATATGTATGTATGTATGTATGTATGTATGTATGTATGTATGTATAGGAGGATTGTGCCCGAATCTTGCAGGGGGGGCCTTGGCTATTCGATGGTAGGCTAACGGTGCTGCAAAGATGGAGCTCAACCCTACGACATGACCGTGACATACTGGCCTCTGTTCCAATGTGGGTTCAATTCCACGGGCTTCCCTTAAATATGTGGACCCAGGACATACTCAATATCCTGGCCTCTGTGATTGGGAAACCCATATGTCTTGATAAAGCCCCTGCAAAGCTTGAACGGTTGTCTTATGCTAGATGCCTAATTGAAATTGATGCTCAAAAGGCCCTCCCTAAGACGGGGGGGCTGGTGTTGGATGATGGAACCATCATAAACATCGAAACTAAGTTTGAGGGGGAGCCCCCGCGGTGCAGCCATTGTGTTTGTTTTGGCCACAGTGACAGCCAATGCCCAGGCCTAATTCAGCTCACTTCAATCCAAACCCCCAACAATGAGTGTGGACAGAGTAGCATAGCTCCCCAAGCAATCACTCAAGATGGCCCTTGTCCTGACACATTGATTAGCAAAGGTCAAGTCCAGGGTTCGGATCAGGTGAACATAACGACTGACGGACAAGTTGCTGGGATTAATATGCATGCTGCTGACGGGCCAGTTGCGGAGATTAATCTACAAGATCCACCTCCTGGGCCAGAGCAAATGACTGAGCCTGGGTTACCGAGCGTTGATGTTCCGGCACTAGACAGCAGCAAAGCTCCGATGGCTTCTCAGGATGTGGAAATGCAGAAGAGCTCACCTACTAGGGGCACTGATAAACCAAGGACGACCCCACGCCACGTCCACATACTGCCTGCGTAACAACATGCGGCATGGGACATGCCAAGACCCTCACTACTGGGGGATACTGCGGAGCCTGAAATTGATATAATTCCAGAGTCCTTGAGCTACCCAAATTAGGAGTGGGAAGCAGAAATAGAGGAAATAGAAATGAAGAACAGTAAAGCCCCCAAAATACCTGGCCCACTACAGCAAATTTCTACTACCACGAGGAGAAGTGCAAGACTCAAAGAAGGAGATCTTGTGCGCCAACACGCTATACCCCCCAATGACAATTCTATTCTGGAACACTCGTGGCCTAAATAATTCTGTTCGGCGTCGTGATCTTAGAGACAGAATTAGAGCAATGAAGCCCTCGATGATCATACTTCTGGAGACAAAGCTTACACCAAATAAAATTGCACCTTGTTTTCCCAAGCATTGGTAAACAATTGACAATTTCTCTGGCAATAGAGGTGGCAGTATCTTGATTGGCTATGAAGCATCGACCTGGGTGGCAAAATCAGTCACCAGCTCTAGGCAACACATCACTATTAAATGCAATAATACTGGAGGCCTCTCTATGTATTTGACTGTTGTGTATGGCTCTAACTCTAGTGATGAGAGAAAGGTTCTTTGGAAGCAACTAAGAATGGATAGTGCCATATCAAAAAATATCCCTTGGCTCGTGGGGGGTGACTATAATTGTGTTCTTTACACTAACGACAAAATTGGTGGACGGCCATTAAACTCCAACATGGTGGAAGAATTCAGCGATTGTATCACGGATTGTGCGCTACATGAAATCAAAAGTATTGGTAATAATCAAAGCTGGTGCAACAAAAGACTTGGCAGCAGATGCATCTCTGCTCAGCTAGATAGAGTACTCTACAATGCTTCTTGGATTGGGCTCCTATCTGAAACGTTTGCTGAATTTCTTGACCCCCACACGAGTGACCACGCTCCGATGTTGGTCCGTCTACACACTCAGGTACATCCGGATCTCAAACCATTTAAATTCGTTAACCATTGGACCAAATTGCCTGGTTTTAGAGAGCTGCTTGAGAAGAATTGGAAACATTGCATATCCGGCACCCCTATGTACCGACTGGTCAAAAAGCTACAGAATTTCAAACTTTCAGTGCGCTCCTGGGCTCGGGTCACTGCAGCAAGGAACGACTTGGCCTCCTGCCGTAAACAACTGGAAGATATCAGAGCATCCCCAAATATCACTTCAGATCCCCTGCTTCAGCATGATGAAAGGCTTCTCTCAATCAAGCTTGCTACTCTAATGGATCTTGAAGAGGAAATGTTCCGTTAAAAAAAGTCGTCAAAATTGGATGACACTTGGGGATAAAAACACTAAGTTTTTTTACAATGCAATGAAATCCAGGCAAGGGTACAACAACCTTAACCATCTAGTAGATGCAAATGGCCACCAAGACAAAACCTATGATCAGCTAAAGGTGGAAGCTCCAAAGTTCTATGAGAAGCTTTACAATCAGTCTGATTACTGGAGAGTGTTCCCAAAGCTCACCCCA
>JAULAV010006364.1:0-60642 GCA_030789695.1 Scilla litardierei | reverse complement strand
GGAACATAGAGGATAATTTGAAGATGGCAAAGATCAGCCCGGATGGATGGGTTGATTTGGTGAAGAGGCAGCTCAAGGAGAATGCCCGGAATTGGTGGGATGCGGAAGAGAAGATGTTGGTGGAGCCGATAGCTTGGGCTACCTTTAAGTCCAGGTTTGATGAGGAGTTCTTTCCGAAGGCTGCCAGGAAGGAAATGCTGCAGCGTTTTATTGATCTGAAGCAAGGGAGCTTGACGGTGGACCAGTACCACCAAGAGATCTCTAGGCTGAGTCGGTTCGCACCGAAGATGGTGCAGGATACTGAGGAGAGGGCTCAGAGGTTCCTGCAGGGACTTTCTTTGGAGCTTCAGAGTTTTGTGTCTTCCTCTGATCTGGAGTCTTATCAGAAGGTTCTGGTAGCTGCGAGGAGGCAGGAGCTGAACCTGAGCCAGAGGAGAGGACATGTTGCTGGAGCTGGGAAGAGGCCTATGGAGCAGGCCAAAGCGGTGGTTAGGCCTGGTTTCAAGCCTAACCAGCCAGCTCAGTTCAAGAGGCCAGGCGGGTCTGTTCTGAAGACTTGCAGCCATTGCGGCAAGGCAGGCCATGTGAGGGACCAGTGCAGGAGACTTTTGGGGCAGTGCTTGGTCTGCGGTGATGCTTCGCATACTCTTAAGGATTGCCCAAGCATCAAGCAGCCGTGGAAGGGACCTATTGGAGCTCAGCCGTTGCAGCAGAGAGCACCGGTACCTGCTGGTCATGGAGCGGCTCTCGTTCCGCAGAGGCAGGCTTTTAAGTGGGCCGTGCAGCCGAGGAGGCAGGCTTTTCTGATGACCGCTGTGGAGAGCGAGGCAGTGGATGAGGTTATCGCAGGTAACCCTCAATCTAGCTATTTCCTTCCTTAATTAGTTTTAGTTATTAGATCATGTTTGGTTTCTTACATATGATTGTTTGCTAGAATAGGATCTGATTGTTAGATTGCTTGTTAGGTGTGATTCTGGTGTGCACATTTCCTGCACGAGTCCTCTTTGACTCTGGTGCATCGATGTGCATTATTTCTCGGAGCTTCATGGAGAAGCATTCCTTGTCGACGTCCCCTCTTCCCAAGAGTTGGAATATCGTCACAGGAAATGGTGTGATCTCGGTGCATTGTGGTTGCAATTCTTGCCCGTTGGTGGTCTGTGGACATGAGCTTTATGCAGATTTTATTGTCCATGACATCATCAGCTATGATGCGTTCCTTGGGATGGATTGGCTTGCGAGCTTCTATGCTACGATCGACTGTCGGAAGAAGAAGGTGGTGTTCGAGATTCCCGGACATCTAGTATTTCAGTTCAGCCGAGGTAGCAGTTCGCTTGGCCCTGTCAGATTTCAGGCCAGTCCGGTGGAGATTGTGGCTATGCAGATGGAGCAGGAGAGGCCTGCTGTAGTGCGGGACTTCGATGATGTTTTCCCCGAGGAGATGTCTGGATTGCCGCCCGATCGAGCTCTCGAGTTTTCGATTGATCTTATTCCGGGAGCGCAGCCGATTTCAAAAGCGCCCTATCGTATGGCACCAGCTGAGTTGGAGGAATTGCGGAAGCGGCTGGATGAGCTTCTTCAGAAGGGTTTTATTCATCCTAATGTGTCTCTGTGGGGAGCACCGGTCTTGCTGGTGAAGAAGAAGGATGGTTCACGTCGCATGTGCGTGGACTATCAGGAGTTGAATGCGGTGACCGTGAAGAATCGATATCCCTTGCCTCGCATTGATGATATTTTTGATCAGCTTGGAGGTTCGAGGGTGTTTTCTAAGTTGGATCTGAGGAGTGGTTATCATCAACTGAAGGTGAAGAATGAAGATGTTCCGAAAACAGCGTTCAGGACGAAGTATGGACACTACGAGTTTGTGGTTATGCCTTTCGGTGTAACCAACGCTCCCGCAGTTTTCATGAATCTGATGAACCTGATTTTCTATGACTTTTTAGACAAGTTTGTCGTTATCATTATTGACGACATTCTGATCTATTCAAAGTCAGAGGAAGAACATGCCTCGCACTTGAGGATAGTGTTGGAGATTTTGAGGAAGCATCGTTTGTATGCTAAGTTTTCAAAGTGCGAGTTTTGGCTCAACAGAGTTGCTTTTCTAGGGCATGTGGTGTCAGGAGATGGTATTTCAGTGGATCCCGAGAAGATTAAGGCCATCAGAGAGTGGCCTGTTCCGCAGTCAGCTTCTGAGATCCGGAGTTTCCTTGGGCTTGCTGGTTACTATCGGCGTTTCATTAAGGACTTTTCCCGTATTACTGAGCCAATGACCAGATTGACGCGGAAGGATGTACTTTTTGTTTGGTCAGGTGATTGTGAGAATGCCTTTGGTGTTATGAGGGAGAGATTGACGACTGCCCTATTCTTGTTGTGCCTGATCGCAGTGGAGGATTCGAGATATTTTGCGATGCTTCTGGCAAAGGTCTCGGTTGTGTGTTGCATTAGCACGGGCATGTTGTGGCATATGTTTCTCGTTAGCTCAAGACTGATGAGAAGAATTACCCGACGCATGACTTGGAGTTGGCTGCTGTCGTGTTTGCGCTCAAGATTTGGAGGCACTTCCTGCTAAGTGAGAAAGTGAAGATCTTCACAGATCATAAAAGCTTGAAGTATATTTTTACTCAGAAGGAGCTCAACATGCGACAGCGTCGATGGTTGGAGCTCATGGCGGATTATGAAATTTGATGTGCAGTTTCACCCTGGCAAGGTGAATGTGGTTCCGGATGCGCTGAGTAGGCTTCCAGCGGTGATGTTGTTGACCTCACAGTGGAGATTGCAGCAGGATTTTTGCGAGTCTGGTGTTGAGATCCTTCTTCCTGGAGAAGCTTCATCGTTGATGTGTATGCAGATACAGTCGACGATCGTGGATCGGATCAAGGCTGGTCAGGCTGGAGACTCGAAGTTGGTTAAGATTCGGAAGCAGGTGGAAGCCGGTCTACGGACTGACTTTTTGATTCATGAGGATGGTTCGTTGAGATTTGGAGCCAGGTTGTGTGTGCCAGCTGGAGATATCAGAGAGGAGTTTTTAGTTGAGGCACACAGTTCGCCGTATTCTGTGCATCCCGGTGGCACCAAGATGTACAAGGATCTTCGTCTGAACTATTGGTGGCATGGTATGAAGAGGAGTGTGGCGCGGAGTGTAACCAAGTGTCTGGTTTGCCAGCAGGTAAAGGCAGAGCATCAGCGTACGGCAGGGTTGCTACAACCGCTTCCGATTCCAGAGTGGAAGTGGCAACACATCACTATGGACTTTGTGACTGGACTGCCTCGGAGTCCAAAGCAGAATGACGCGATTTGGGTGATCGTAGATCGATTGACCAAATCCGCGCACTTTATTCCCTTACGAGTAGGACAGTCCACTGAGGCGCTAGCGAGGAGATACATGGAGGTAAATTCTTTTACTCTCCATTTCTACTTCCTTTTCCTAGTGAAAATAGTGATGTAACGTGAATCATGCAGGAGATCGTACGACTTCACGGAGTCCCTGTGAGTATCGTGTCGGACAGAGACACGAGGTTCACATCTCAGTTCTGGTAGAGTTTGCAGAAGAGTTTGGTACGTGTCTAAGTTTCAGCACGGCGTACCATCCACAGACAGATGGCCAGTCCGAGAGGACGATTCAGATCTTGGAGGACATACTGAGGGCGTGCATGTTGGATTTCAAGGGTTCGTGTGAGGACCATCTACATCTGGTGGAGTTCTCTTACAACAACAGCTTCCACGCGAGTATTGACATGGCACCTTTCGCCGCGCTGTATGGGAGGAAATGTCGATCGCCATTGAGTTGGGATGACGTTGGTGATCGGGAGCTGTTGGGACCTGAGATGATTGTGGAGGCTGTGGATGTTGTCAGGAACATTCGGGAGAGGTTGAGGATTGCTCAGGACCGTTTTAAGCAATGGGCGGATGCTAAACGCCGTCCTTTGGAGTTTCCGGCTGGCGACCATGTGTTCCTGAAGATTTCCGCGAATCGTGGTGTGATTCTCTTTGGGAAGCGAGGGAAGTTGAGCCCGTGATACATTGGACCGTTTGACATCCTGAAGAAGGTTGGCGAGGTAGCTTACCGCTTAGCCTTACCGCCATCTTTGGAAGGAGTTCATAATATTTTCCATGTGTCGCAACTTTGTCGATACATCAGCGATCCATCTCATGCTATGGATTTCTCAGAGATTACCATTCGCCCTGATATGACGTCTGACCAGCAGCCAGTGCAGATTCTGGACAGGCATCAGAAGTCGCTCCGGAACAAGTTTGTCAATCTTGTGAGGGTGATGTGGCGACACGGCTCGCCAGGAGAGTCTACTTGGGAGAAGGAGGATGAAATGAGAGAGCGCTACCCACTTTTGTTCCCGAACGCGTGAGTGTTGGGAAATTCCGAGGATGGAATTTTTCTTAAGTTGGGGAGGATGTAACGACTGGTTTTTCATGTATTTGGATTATCTATATTATATATGTGTTTTGGTGGATTTTCTCCTTATGCGTGGTTTCCATCTCCATAGCTTTCGATTTCGTTCGTTTCGTTGTGATTTTCTAGTTTCTTTCTTACATCGTTGAGTTTGGAGTAAGTCATTCGTGACGAGCTTCATATCGCTCATATCTTAGAGATAGGTTGATCTTAGAAGCCGTAGAAATCTTCCTAGAACTTCGCGCTTCGATTCGAGACTTTTTGTGCACTCTAGTTGGTTCAATATGGGGAACCAACCGACTAGATTGAGATCTAGTCGGTCTGCAACTCTTCTCCGACCGACTAGTTTACGTCAGTCGTTTTTAGCCAAGTTACTGTTTACTCTTAGTCGGTCTAAGAACAACCACAGATCGACTAGATGCGCAACTAGTCGGTCAGAACTTGCTCTCAGACCGACTAGTTCCTTTGATTAATTTTACCTGAGTTACTGTTTATCGTTAGTCTGTCCATGAACACTCACCGACCGACTAGGTTGCAAACTAGTCGGTCGACAGGCCTTCACAGACCGACTAATTCATTACCCAGATTTTCCCTACTTTCGCTGTTTGATTTTAGTCGGTCACAGTTGGCGACCGATCGACTAGTTCTTAAACTAGTCGGTCAACAACTCTTCTTTGACCGACTAACCTCTGTCATAAACCTAGGGTTTGCCCAGCCGCCGTAACTTTTCCTATTTATACCCCAATCGTTTTTCTTTCTTTCTTTCTCTTCTCTTGGCCATTTCCTTTCCCCCTTGACCTCTGATCTTCCCCAACCTTCCTCTAGCCATTCCTCCTTCCTCAAGAGCCCCTCCCCCTCTCCATTTAGGCCGGCCACCATGCTTTAGGCCTCCTCCAACCCCCAAAACCCCACAAAACCCCATTTCTCCAGATTTTCTCCCCATTTCCAGATCTGAACCCTAGTTCTTCGGATCGTTCTTCTATTGACGTGCTTGCTCGGCATCGTTCTTCCGCTGCGATATGGTAGTAAATCGATCTCATGCTCATAACCCATTTTTTGATTTTTGTTAAACCCTAATAGAACTAATATTGTTTTGCCATGGCAGCGATTCCATCTCCGTAGTTTAACATTTTGTGACGTGCCTCGTTGATCGTCATCCTCGGTATTCGGCAAGTGAAACTTGCCACTTAGGGTTTTAGGCCATGTCCTTAGGCCATTTACTTGTTTTAGCGTAAAAGAGGCTAGGCAGTGAATGGATAGCTGCCTAGACGCCCTTGATCTAGCTTGACAACGAAGCTGGATCCGTCACCTTCATCATGCTTGCATGTCATGTTTAATTTCAATTAATGGTACGTGAATATCTGTTCATGTCATTGCATACATTGATTGTTCATCGTGATTGTGTAGCACACGCTACTTTAAAATGTAAGCTGCGGAGAGTAGGATTTTGACTCCTACACAGTGATTAGGCAAGGTGCACCCCTATGCCAAATACACTTCCTGGCTCATGATCCAAAAGCGAGCATAGTGTGTTGCTAATCCCAACGCTCGATACACATGGAGGGGTAGGGTTAAACAATCGCTTGAGCGTAGAAGTTAGCCCGTACATCTACTTCAGCCAAAAGACGGAAACTCTGAGCACAAAGTGAAAATAGTGATAAGTGATTCGTGATTAGTGACTTGGTAGCTTTTGCTACATCGTGTGTGCTTGTCTTTTCTTTTAACTGTTGCAACATACTTAACTGCCATGTCATTGCATCTTATTATAACTATTAGGTTGTTAGTTTACCTTCAGTTTTCTTACCCAAGTCTTTTAGACTTGCTGACATGTGCCCCTTTCTCTTTGGGTGACATATGTTAGATCCTGAGCCAGAGTTCGTTGTTGAGGACGAGTTGTTTGCGGATGCCGAGCCCGATCCTGTGTTTGACGGGGACTTCGTGGACACGGGCGATCAGTCGTAGGGACTGTTGTGTTGTTGTTTAGACTGCTTAGTTGTCGGTGCTAGCACCATGCTTTGTGCCGTGTTGACTTTTGTTGGCCATGTTTTGGGCCTAGACTCTTTCTTTTAGCCTGGTGGCTTTTCTGGATGTGGAACTTAATTTCAATGTTTGGACATCGCTGAGATTTGGGATTTTATTTCTGTCCCTCTTGTGTTATTATCTTTGTTCTGTTCATGGTTACATGGACCTGCATATGATTTAGTGACGCTGATCAGGCGTGCAGCTTCACAGCTCCACGTTTGAGCAGACCTTCTCACGTCTCACCTCCATTTTAGGGAAGCGGGGCGTGACACCAATCAACACTCTAATGTCTACTCTCAGGGCTATAGACCTCAAACTACTGGTATCAGGGCTCTATCTTAAGGCAGAAGTCCTACCCACCTTAAGACTAAACTATCTCTGGAACCCTACACGCACTACCCTTACACAGCCGCAGTGCATTGACCTGCATGGGCCACCAAATGTAACGCCAAGCTCCACAGGGTACACGGAAAGAACGAATCTGTCCCAGGTAGTCCCAAAGCAGCGAGTGTTACGAAAGGAAATACGAAAAACTCAAGCAGGTCCATTGCGCACTGCTGGGATAGTACCTGCAATGTTCTCAATGCACAACCAAACAACCAAAAACATAAACACAGAAAGAAACACAGAGAGAAACTGTACAACAATTAAACCCAAATAAAAGTCTGATTTCTATACATCATCCATCTACACATACATCCATCATGAACAACTCGTCACTACCCAAACAAAACCCCAAAAGTGCAACACTCTCTCCTCTCATCTCTCCACCTCAACCTAACTCATCCACAGAACTACACTGCTCCATCTGCTCCATCTGCGCTCCACATCAGGGACCATACCTGAAAAAGTCAACAGTGGGGCACGTCAACGCGTGACCCAGTAAGAATTCCATACTCCAACCTTAACACTACACACACTAGTGCCACTACGTGTGCACAGTGCTACAAGTGGATGTACTACAAATAAACATGGCATGAGTGACAAAATAAAGCAACAATAATACCACACGTAGGAAAAACAGAACTGCACCAGCAGAGGGTATAAAAGAAGGGGTGACGATAGTACATCAAATAAAAACAAGTACGCCTAAAGCGCGAAAGGGAGTCAGTCAAACAATTTCATCTAATGTTAGCTTTTGGAACCCTAATATCGAATACGACGTATGGGACTGGACCTCTCCCAACTGTGTGGGAGATCAAAGAGGACTCCCCGCCGCGCTAGCCTGTCAGGAGCCTCGGGTACCACTCTACACTCCCTGCCGCGCTAGCCCATTAGGTGTGCAAGTGTATCCACCACACAAAATCACAAAGACACCACACCAGTCCATCCCATAGGCCTATCCGATACTTCGGAATTCCCCCAAACCTGTGTCACCCTCCCTTAAGGAGGACAGAAGCACTATCTCATTCTCACATGTTGCACTTTCCATTTCCACATATGAAACCAACCATTTCAACTTCATCAAGCCATCACCACATCTTATGGAACCAGCCATGAAACATTGCACTTTGCATTAACATAACCCATTCCATTTCACCACCAAATGAACAACTTTATGCAACATGAAATGAAGCATGAGATGGCCAATTAAACAACTGATGAATCATGGAACAATCATATATGAAGCCACAAAACATGGATATCCATAATTGAACACAAAACAACACATTCATGCAACCCAGTTCCTGGAAATAACAGGACAGTCCCAAACAGAGGCATAATCCTCCAAATATTTGTATCAAATATGCCCATTCAATACAAATGAAAGTTGTAGATATAGTTATGCTGGATTCACCTATAAATTTTCATGCAGAAAGATGAACTGGGTGATTTATGGTGAGTTATTTGGTGAGACCTGACGAAACTGTTTTTCAGACAGATTCCAGGGTCTGTCTTGATTACTGATTTTGGGCATATTACAGTCAGAATTACGAAAATATTATCTCAGGGAAAATTTTAGAGAAAGTTGTTATCTTTCTAACGGGACCAAGATTACCAATTTCTATGAAGTGTGCAGGGACTGATCCGTTTTGCCAAACTGTGTCCAGATTGGATGAAATCCCGACATGTTGTAAAGATAGAATTTTTAACCCTACTTCCAGTTCGAATTGGTAAAAGTTTACAACATAAAAGTTATAGATGACAGTCCAATCTTCAGGCCACAAAAGTTTCAAAGCAAACTCAAGTCTGGATTGGAAGGACTAAGCAAAACAATCGGCATATAAATCTGTCCAAATTTGCTCACCGCACACAACCGCCCAACTCAGGATTGCTCACCACACACAACCACCCAAAACTCAGGATTGCTCACCACACACAACACCAAAAACTTAGGATTACTCACCGCGCACAACCATACAAAACTCAGGATTGCTCACCACGCACAACCATACAAACTCAGGATTACTCACCGCACACAACCATACAAACTCAGGATTACTCACCGCACACAACCATACAAACTCAGGATTGCTCATCACGTAAAACCATACAGAACTCAGGATTTGCTCACCGCGCACAACCACACAAAACTCAGGATTGACATAAGAAAGGGCAAAACCACAATAGCAACAACCATGAAACTAAGCATGCAACTCTAATACTAGTTGGAGATGGAATCCTACCTTAGGGGTGATGAGAGACAAGGGGGTAGCCCAAATCCCTATGGCTCCTCCTTCTTCAAGTCCTTCTCCTTCTTCCTTCTCTTCTTTTCTTCTACAAGCTCCTAGAATGAGCAACGTCACCCAAACGACGACATGGATGCTACGGGTGTGTGCATAGTGAGGGTGGCATAGCCCTTCGGGTGCTCAACCTCCCTAATGTCTAAGAATGAGCAAGGGGAAGGGATGAATTCGGCCTGCTCTTTAGGGAGAGGGTGAGATATTTTTAGAAGAGTTTAGAAACGAGAAGAATTCTGGGAGAAGAGAGTAGAAGAGCCCAGAATTAAGTAGAAGGGTCAAGAAGTCGTATTTACACGTTTTCCATCCTCCACAAATATCTCTCCCACTATACACACCCATCCAACCTTAATTACAAGTATGCCATTACTTCTCACACTCCCCTATTAATTACAGGAATGCCACTAACCTTATCCCCTTCTCATCCTAGGCTCTATACACGAATCCTACAGACCCATTTACCCACATACACATACCATCACACAACCACCTTCATGCATCACCTATCCATGCATCACCTCACCATTCATGCATGTACACTACGCCCACATTACTAAACACACTACATTACTAATACATAAGTGCTCAACAAGCATCCATGGGGAACTATGCAAGCAACCAATAAGAATACATTATCAATTAGTAACACTTATAGTAAGTCTAATTACTAGTACTACTCCACACAATCTTACAATATTCTTATACCACTCCATAGTTCACTGCACACACTACGTGCACAATCAACCATCTAAAGGATACGCACATATGTACTCACTTGTATACAAGCATATACACAATACATAATACACAGATATATACTTTATTCTAAAAAAAGTATATACCCCACGTATATAGCACTCTGGGCCATTACAGTATGGGATGGAATATGTGTGGCTGGAGCGAGAGGGGGTGGTGCTCCAGAGGTGGGTATGTCAGTGTCCTCCATGGCATATGGTGATGAAGTGGGTGAAGCCACGAGGTTGGGGTTGGGTGAGGGTAGAGGAGTAGTTATAGATTCGGACTATGCGAATGGAGGTGGGGAAGGAATGGAAATGATGCGAGGTGTGATGACAGATGTATCCACGGGCGCCTGAGATGGCTGGGATGGGATGGAAATGTGTAGTACGGTGATGTCCACATAAGGAGTGGAAGAGGAAGGGTCCATAGGAGTTTGAGATGAGTGGGATGGCTGAGGCTGGACACGAATGGGCAAGAGCTAAGGTGCAACTGCAGGGTAGTGGCCCTGATTGTAGTGATACTGGTAGTCCTGGTCAAACTGTGACTGGTGGGCCACGACAGCTAAAGTGAGGCCATCAATCAAAGTCCTAAACTCAGAGAGGGTGTCTCTGAACTTAGTCAAGGTGGTGACAATAGAAGATCTGAACTGCCTAAACTCCTCCTCCAAACGAGCCATGCACTCGAGATGTCAGAGTGGTGGTGGAGGAGTGATGCTGCTATCCTCGACGTGGTGTCGAGATCTCCTGTGAAACTAATGAAGGATGGGCTTGATGGTGAGACCGACAGATATGGAAGCAAGAGGATCAATGAGGTCTTAAACATCCTGGGACTAGGCCTGGGGCTGTGCAAGGTCAGGCTGGGGTGCCTGAACTCCCTGAGCTAGATCAGGATTGGCAGGGAAGATCCACTGCATGGTGGTGCCAGGTCCAAAAAGCATAGGATTTGGGAGCATAGTGTAGGGATGGAAGCGGGCCTGTAAAGCCAAAATATCTCTCTCGCTCAAAAGATCTGATCATATGCATGTTTGTGAGCACCGAGAGATCGAGAGAAGTGGGGCCTGGGACGGGAGTCATAGAGTCTCGGACCTCGAAGCTAACGAAAGGAAGCTGTGCAATGATCGTAAAGAACCCTCTGCAGTAGATACGAGAGCTAGGGCTGGCGAGGGTTTGGATGAATCTGTAGCACAGCCAGGATCCGACGTGAAGGATATAATGTGGGACAGTGGTGGTGCCCTCACAGAGGACACGAGACTGGGTGGCACACCATAGGAAAAAGAGCTCGTCCTGAGAGACCTGGTCAGCCTCGTATCGACAGAAAAGGGTGTTTGCAATGATGTGGTGTATGATACCGAGGCCAGGGTGGATGATACTAGAGGCCTTTGACCGTGTCCTGAGGAAGGGTGTAAGTCCAGTAATCCTAAGGCAAAAGTTATCGGCTTCGTACTCAGGAGGATAGGGGTAGTTGTGGTGGCGTGCCTTAGGCTCAAGTGCTCTAGGCCACTTAAAGAGGGGTTTAATGGAATCTTTATACATGTCATATTCCTTTTTAATAATACGGAAAGAAACCCCTGAATGATAGGATTTGAACATGAATTCCAACATGAACCTCTTCTATGTCCTAGCCTCGCATTCTAGGAACTCCTCCCATCCGATGTTTTGGAGGAGGGTGCTGATAACGTCCAAGAGACCTAGTGCAAAAAGAGTGGTGACACTCAGAAATTTAGTCGGTACTATAGATATAGAGCTAAGAGATAAAAATTTGGTTCGTTGACTCTCGTCAACGAAGTTTACTTCCTAATGTGTCAACTGAGGGGGAGGAATAGGTGCATTTCCCCTCTCAATGCAGCTTGGGCTTGGGCAACGTCAGCTTGAAAACTCAAGGTTTTAAGGTGCTTACCCTTGCCCTAGGTGGGGCCAGTAGTGATGGACTTTTTCTTGTGCTATCTGGGAGGCATTGTGTGAAGAAGTGAGTGATGCAAAGTATGTAGAGTGAAGTGTGTGCAGACTCACGCAAATTTTGGGCTATTTCTGCGAAAAATGCGAAAATGAAATGAGTTATGGAAAGAGGTTACCAAACATTGAAGCTCATTACTGAAATCGATCTTCTCAATGCCTAGAGATGGATCCCCCAAGCTGTTCTTGAGCTAGCAACTGCACTTGCACTGCCCGCGTGGAATTCGAGCTGACGGTCGCTAGGGCTTCCTTCGGTGGTTGACTCGATCAGAAGAGGGCAGATGAGGGAGGACTGATGGATGGGAAGGGGTTGGGAGAGATTTACGAGAGTGGGGAGAGGATTTGGGAGTGGTTCGAGGGGATTCGAGTTGGAGGAAATCGAAGGGAAGTTGAATCTTTTCGGAAAATAATGCACAGAATGGCCATTTGGAGGGTTGGGGGTATTTATAAGCGAGGGACGTGGTTGCATGGATCGGGACCAAATGACCGCATCGTTCCTACAAAGAGAGGAGAATTGGATTGGGAAAACATCGAGTTACGTGGTCGTGTCAAGTAGATTAAATAGCTGCGTCGAATTGGTGGAAATTGAGGCTTAAAAATTTGGATTCGACGCAGTCACGTTGTTTAAGTTCACACGGTCGCGTAGTTTGGCTTAAAAATGGGGGTCGATGCAGTCATTTCGATTGATGTGAAACGTTCGTGTAGACCCTGGAAAAAATGGATTTTGAGCCAAAAAACAGAGAGTTACATGGCACGTTTCGAATTGGATTAAACGGCCATGTAGTTTGGCTTGAAAATGAGGATCGAAACGGTTGTTTTGAATGGTTCGAAACGACTGCGTGGATCTTGCAGAAGTTAGAAGTTTGGGCTCATTTGAAAGAAAGGTACGCGGCCACACTGATTTGGCGACTCGGTCGTATAGAATTGGAATAAATAGAGCCTATGATTTACCTCATCGATGTGGCAGTGTGTGTTTTCTCCACGCGGTCATGTTGTTCACCAATTCTGCACTCCTCCTCTCCCTCTTCATCTTTCCTCCAAGCAGCCGCATGGATTGGCACCATGCAGCCGTGTAGAATTGTTCTTCCAGCTTCCTTCTTCTCCCTCCTACATCAAGACACTTAGTCAAATTCTTGGATTTTGAGGGCTTATTCAAAATAAAAAATAAGTTATCCTAAATCAAAACTAAGATCTAAAGCGAAATATAAAAACAAAATTAGAAGCCCTTGGGTTGCCACGCAAGAAGTGCTCGTTTTAAGTCGTGGGCTCGACTCCCTATTTTGATGTCATCACGGCGGCTTAAAGACGGAGAAGTCCGGGATGTCCTCATCTCCTTGCTTCTTCTCCATAATAAGCTTCAGCTTGCTCTCCTCAGCGTTCCTTAGCTCCTTGGGGTCTTTTTGATGCGATTGTGATGGCTTCTCCTTGAATTTTCACCTAAAAGCTTCCTTAAATTCCTCATCCGTTATCACTTCTTTCAGTTTATCTTCCTTCTCCAAGGGGGACTCCACATTGTTGCTCAAAAAGAACTCCTCCAAGCTGGTTTCCTTAATTGCTTCTTCAAAGGGTTCCACTTGGTTCATATGATCGTCCTCCATGAAAGTTTTCATTGACTTCTTGAGGTCGAACTCGACCTTTTCTTGTCCCACATTAAGGGAGAGCTTCTCTCCCTTCACATCAATAAGCACACTAGCTGTGGCCAAGAAGGGTCGGCCAAGAATGATCGAGATGCACGCATCCTCGGGCATGTCCATTATGCCGAAGTCACACTGGACCAATGTTTTTCCAATTTGCACATGCACATCCTCAATTACTCCAAGAGAGTACTTAACTGAACTGTCCACCAACTGGAGCGATATGTTAGTTGGCTGGAGATCTCCCAAATTCAACGTCTCACATATGGCTTGGGGCATCAAACTAACGCTCGCCCCTAGGTAGCATATGGCTTGGGCCATTGTAGTCTCCAAAGACTTCTGACCCGACGCCAGTTGTTGCATGGTAGATGCAAGTTGCTGCGTCGTCGTCATGAGCTGTTGAATTGAGTTCTGAAAATAGTCTTTCCTCTGCCCTTGAGTTCGAATTTGACTCTCAATCAACATCTCCAAGCTAGACTTCTGAGTGGGGGGGCATGTTTGTAGGAGGCCTCTGTTTGAAATTTTGGAATTGCGCTTGAGGTGGTGGAGCCTGAAAATCCGGGGGTTTCTGAGGGTGTGGTGGCAGAGCTTGCAAACTCAGGGTCTGGTAGGAGAAATTATGGTGATTCTTCTACCCTTGATTGAATGTAGTGGAGTATGGGTTGTTCAGCGGCCTCGGGTCATTCCCATAAAAGCGTTGGCTTGCTCGATGCTCATGCCCGGAGGTGCTACCAAAGACGTGGAATTTATTGACTTGGTGATCGCCCGTCCGTTTGGCACTCAAATCGGGACGGGGATACTAGGATTAGAATTTATAAACCGCTAGTGCACAGTGTCGAAGTGTGGCTTGAGGGTCGATCACGGGGAGGCGTTTATTGTGCTTGGAAACATTCGGGAACCAGATCACCCTGTGGGTGAGCTAGTCTATTTCTCTGGGTGGTTGTCACGATAGTAGATTCATGGAAAAGATGTAAGAGGTAAAAAAGATAACCTAGGACTTTGGCTTCCACCCTATCATGAGTTCTCACTATTACGGCCGAAGGATAGGAATGTGATTGGATTCTAGGGTTTAGCGGCTCTAATAGTGGTACCTAGCGTCCCATGGGCCCGATATTCTGGTCGATGCCTAGGATGATACGCTAGGTCTACCCAAGTTCAGACGGTGGGCATTCCCATGTCCAACACTGCCCGACTCTCGGAGCACGAAGCTCGCAACGATTGCTCCTGACATTTCATCCAAGACGTTTCCACGTGCAAGGTGTCAATGTCTACGCTAAGGGGGTGAGCTGTGGCTAGAGAATCAAACTACCGTTTTATTTTCCCTTAGCCCGACGGTCAAAGGCAGTCTTTCTCCCGCCGATGATAATGAAACGCTCTTGTGTAACCATCAAAATCCATATATCCTATCGGATCCCTAATCCTATGGCCGTTCTAGGGAGAACCCACGAAGGGGCTTCCACCAATGTCCCAGATTGAAGAACTACTCACTATTCATGGCATGAAATGCAATAAAACAGGTTATAGCCATTAAAATGGAAATCATGCAATAGATTACTATAGCAAATAGTAGTATAAACGCAATATCAAAATATAGGAATGATCAAAGAACTTACAAATAGAATTAAATTCAGAGCAGCCAAAAATTCCTTAAAACAGCTTTAAAATGGGGATTACGTTTCTGGGAAAACCTAGCCCTATTTATATAATTTGGCAAGATGCCAGTGAATATTCCCACAAAAAGAAAAAAATAGACATTCACCCGATCGGTTGAAACTTCAACCGATCGGGTGAGATGATGGAAAACTTGGTCTTCGGCTCTGATAGATCTCACCCGATCGCTGAACCGATCGGGTGAGTCTTCGAATTCTCAAGCATGGGAAGCAGCAGCTACAGGTGACCCGATCGGTTGACAAGTCAACCGATCGGGTGAACTTTGGCTCTCAAAACAGCGTTCAGTGTCACGCCCACCCGATCACTGAACCGATCAGGTGGAGTTGCCTCTTCCTCGGGACTGATATGGCCGCATGAACCGATCGGGTGGATCTGTCTACCCGACTGGTTGAGAGCTGATACATGGTTTATCGTGATGATTGGCTCTCAGGATCTCGTGCGACACCTCCCGTTGCTCCGGGGACTCCTGATTTTGGCCTTGTATGTCCCCCGTGCTAGCAACATCCTGCAAAAGCACACAAATACAACGAAAGTAAAAAGGAACTAAAAAACACAAAGGAACGGATTCAGAACAACGAAAAATGACGGAAAATTACGGAGAAGACATGCGTGAATATATTAAATATAAATGCACGTCAAAATCCCCCAAGCTGAACCCTTCCTCGTGCTCGAGGAAGACGAGTGAGAATAGAAGCTCGGAGGGGAAACTAGAAAGAAAGAAACAGAAAAAGAAAAGGAAATCCTAGATTACCCGTCAGAACCAATGGAAACTAACAAGACACACTAAGCAAGCACGTGAGAAGCATAGCACTAAGCCCAGGAATACGAGTCCCTACTAGTGTCATGGGTCCGCGCGGTGAAGCGCAAGTGAGTGTGGTTGTGAGCTAGCCAACAGTGTAACTATCTAAATCGTGCAATCAAGCTCCATATACACATATCCATGGAATGACCCAAATATCGAATCAATTCGAGTTAGCGGTGAATAATAGTTCAAGCATGCATGAGAATAGAGTAAGAATAGAAACATGTCATATTTCATGGACTCTACTGCTAGAAACTAGGAAATCGCCGCACGATTGCCAAGATGATTGCTAGAAAGCTCATATGTCAAGTGTGTTCGAAAACGAAAGGGGTTGAGTAGGTTTGGAGGAGAACACTTGGTGCAAATTCTTGCCTTTCCTTTATTCACAGCGGTAGGAGTAATATTCACAACAGAAAAAATTTTGGGGTTTTCGATATTTGTATATTTTTTGGATTTTGACTATACATATTTTTTCTTTTCTCCTCTCTCTCCTTTTTTTTCTTTTTTTTCTTTTTGAATTTTCTCTTCTCTTTTTCTGTAGAAGTGGGATAATGCGCATTCTCCAAAAGCGGGATAACGATGCACAGGTAAGTGGCAAAATTGTGTACTCTCCCAAGTGGAAGTAAAGTACACAACGAGAGGATTTGCACCAAGTAAAACAAAAAGAATTCGAATTCTAAACATTTGGCAAAAGGAAATTTCTCGCGGATCAGAGCGTAAGCAACATAGGTTATCCCAGTCCTATTAGTAGAGTCCGAAACATGCGATCTAAAGTGTAAATATATAGATGATTCATGCATAATGAAGCAGAAAGTAGAAGCAATATACCGCATATTCGAGATTGAAGCATGATAGTCTAGGGGTTATCCATGGATAGGCAAATAAAACAAAGTCATAATGTAGAAGCACACCAACTAGCTAGTCACATCACACAACTCAACACAAAAGGCAAAGTGAACCCACGGAGCATAAAATGCAACAGAATTCGGTTTCCTGGTGTTAATGAAGATAGACGTGTAACGAGATGTATGCCCTCGTGGCTATTTATCTGAATAAACATCTTGTTCAATAATGAAAGTATTCTTTCTGGTAATATATTTTCTGAGTTATTTATTACTTAGACTATTCCCTTGGATTCAAAGTTAGGTCACACATGTTTCGCGATGTAGATTACGATTATGAGAAATGTCTGACCGATAACAACTTGAATCTTAAAAGTGTTCGTGGCCATAGATGAGTCGAGATTGGGATATCGACACATCGGATAGACCATTGTGTCTTAGTCTAGTTGGTCTCATAACCATGCGACTTGGCGAAGTCGGAGACAAGACGCAGGTGCTCACTTGAGAATGAGTTCACTGAACGACCCAAACAAAGAGTTATTAAATGGTTCAACATTAACTAACTGTCATTAATAACTCTAAATGATGATAGGTAAGTTGGTCCTTAGGACTTGAGATCATTGTACGAAGCTGTGTGTGAACGGTGTCACTTAGGTCTAAAGATCTAGCTTCGAGGCAAGGCCTGCTGAAAGATCTTAGGCTGGGTGACACTCGAAGCATACGAGCTGAGTAATGATCAATAGTGGATTCGTCTCTTCCATTAAAGGGAAGTTAGTGTCACAGGTCAGTACGGTTCACGGTAAAACCTTCGCCAAGGTATGTTGTAACAGGTACAACATAACAGTACCAGAGACCGATGTATACTGACCACTGCTAGCTAGTGGGGTTGATAGATTACCATGCCATAGGCTAGTCAAGTGACATAGTTATGACGAAGGGACTAAAACTGCGGAAATCATCATAGTCACAGTCAGAGTGGTCCCGTCGGCACTCTTGCCAACGAGTCAATCATGTAATCGATGATTCTGAAACAGGGACGACACCTGCTGCTAATGGTCAATGTCGTCAAGAGATTTCGAGTCTTAACCTGTAGTAGGGTCAGGCAGTATGGTCTCACACCGAGTAATATTCACGTTTTAGTAACAAGGAGATAGTATAGAGGAATGCATAAGATGCAATTTGAATGATAAATTCACAAGTTGGTTGTAAGAATGGAGCATTTGGTATTGGAGGGGATTTCGTGTGGAATCCAGAGCATCAAACTGTGTAGGAAAAGGAGCTCGGATGAGCCCAGAAACGCAAGAAAGGCACAAAAGGAAGTGGGTAAACCCACTTGGGTAAAACGGGCGTGGCCCGTTGCTCACAACAGGCGCAGCCCGCTGGGAGCAGCGGGCGCGGCCCGCTGACCCAGCCGGCCCGCCCGCAGGGAGCAGCAGGCGTAGCCCGCTGTTCCAGCGGGCCAAGCCCGCTGCTCACAGCGGGCTGTGCGCCCACACGGGCGCGCCCAGTTGCCTTAGGCAGGCGTGCCCGCTAAGTTTAGCGGGCCACCCGCAACTTAAGTCATTTCATTAGGGTTTTGGTGAAACCCTTGACGGCTACGAAACATTGGTTTTTTGATCAACTTTGAGCAATTGTTTGATGGGTCAAACAAACTCGAATTTCGTCACCGTTTGTTCCTACGCGTTCACCATTACTAGCCCTTCGAAATGATAATTTGTATCATCTCTGGAGCTCAATGGTGAGTGAGGATTAATTGATTGAAGTTAGACTTTGTGAAAGCTATTCTAACTAAAATGAATTAAATCTAAAGTCTCTTCCAAACTATTAGTCCCACATTGCTCGTGACAAAAGAAGCGGAGCCGGCCTCCTATATAAATAGGTGTGCGTGCTCTTCATTATTCCTTGCACCAAGTCACTGATTAAGGAGCTCCAAAAAACTTGAGCAAACTTAATCAAGACTTAAATTTATTCTCTTCCTCTATAAATTTTCCTGTCCTCCAACCAAGTCCTAGCAAGGCAACGGGGAGGTCTGAATCTGATTCGGAAGTCTACGACGTGGGTTTACTCAAGTGAAACTTTCTACGGCTAGTGATGGTCTTGGAGGCAAGATGCACTTCGGGAGCTGATCCAGTTCGCAACGAGGAGCGACGCAATGCGGTTCGGGAGGCGGCTCAGGTCATGGAGCACAAGACGGTGCGGAACATCTTGCCTGCTCCAGGGCAAGATTCCGGGTGAGTTAGTTTAATATGCATTTCGTGTAGGTAGTAGTTAGAACTTTCTCGAGTTGGTCAGACCCAACTCGAGTCAGTAGATTTCCTGGCTTAGGGAATTTTTCCTTAGGGCTATATTTATTAAATAGTTTAATAAATTGTTTTTCCGCTGTTTATTTTATTTTGTTCCTCCGACTTAGGACGAATAATTTTAAAATTAGCTCTAAGGGACCTTGAAAATCCCTACAGTGGTATCAGAACCAGATCTACTCTGTTCTTATACTACTTTTATTTGAACTGCATGTTTTAATTATGTGATAATTTGGTTAATGGCATATTCTTGTTTTATTTTGATGACACAAGAAGAACTTGCTAGGTTAGCCATTAATAAAATTCTCAAATTTTATAAGATAAATTTTGACACCATGCTAAATTTTAAATTGTTTAAAATTGCCTAATGGACTATTAGGATAGCCATTAAAAAAAATTTCCCTCAAATTTTATGTGATAATTTTTGAAACTCTGCTATGTTTTTTAAATTGTTTAAGTATACCTATTGGACGATTAGGGTAGCAGCGCATATTTTTTAGATCCTTATAGTTGATATGGACTTAATAAAAATCGTCTAACAAATCCATAAAATTTTGAATTTTAAGGATTCAGTAGTTGATAAGGATTAACTTGAGTTAATAAAAGTTGTTTGTTGATAGTACGCATATAAATGACAAGCAACCTTCAATGGACCATGATACCTGTCAATGTGCTTGGCTAAGTTTGCTGGACCACCCTAGCTAGTCTAGGGGCCGAGTGGTCCTGGCTTAGTCAATTCCCTGACCGTGTCCACTGGACCGTAAGGATGCGAATCATTATTATGCAACGATGTCAACCATATCTAGTCAAATACGTTAATAAATCTTTTACAAGATAATTCGTAGCCCTCTTTGTTTTAGACATTGGAATCTGTAGGATCCGTGTTATAGTTGTTGAGCTACACTCAAGCTGTAGCATGGCAACCCTAGAGAAACCGATCGCTTCATACCATTGTCTAAGTCTTGACCTAAACCGACGCGTCGTGAATACACCGGGTGCCAGGGCAAGTCAAGCTAGATACGAAAACAAAGGTCTGACTAGACTAGTCGTTGTAATTTGGATGAGCACACTCATGATCACAAACGACTAGGGGTAAAAATCTAATTGGGAGTCATATTCGATATGATCGACAAAGAGTTCGTCTACCTACAGCCGAGTCGAACGACTTGTTGAGCTACACTCAAGGTCGGGCGACGCAAGGTTGTTGGATTCCTGCTCCCATTTAATATTAATCATGTTTTGGATCCAAAACGATCTTTATATTAATGGGAGAGTATAATTGGATAAAAACCATTCTAATTATATTTTGAAAAAATTATTTGAACACATGTTAATTAGGAGTTCTAATCTTTGCAGCATGACGAGTAAGATAAATAATATTCGAGATAAGAACTTATTAACTGGTTATAACAAATATAGTGACTGGTCAAAGAAATCTATAGCAGAAATGGAACCAATGAAGGAAGGGCAAATTTATGCCTTAACTTCTAAAATGCAAAGTGTAGTTCTTTCAATTAATTCTAATGCATGGGTGTTAGACACCGGTGCAGGTTCTCACATCTGTAACCAGTTACAAGGAATGAGAATCATTAGAAAACTCGAAAAGAATGAGATAATTCTCCAAGTCGGAAATGCAGCAAATGTTGATGTTATAGCCGTAGGAGATCTTAAACACACATTAGCTGGTGGAGCTAACTTGCTTTTGAAGCAATGTTAATACATCCCAAACTTCCTATGCAATATTATATCTGTCTCAGCTTTGGCTATAGATGGTTATAATTTTACTATCAGCGAAAATGTCATGAACATTGATTTTGATGGAAAGTTGCTAGCTTTTGGGACACTCAGTAATGGAATCTACATTTTAAGCAATGAGGTTGTATTAAACGTTAATACAAGAAAACGTAAGGAATCTAGTTTTAATGAAACCTATCTTTGGCCTTGTAGACTAGGCCATATCGTATAGAAAAGACTTAGCAAGTTACATAAAGAGGGGCTCTTGGGCCTCTCGAATTATGAGTCATTCGACACTTGCGAGTCTTGCCTCAAATGTAAGATGGCCAAAACTCCTTTTACGAGTCAAGGGGAAAGAGTTACCGAACTCTTGGGTCTAATACATTCCGATGTATGTGGACCCATGTCTACAACAGCCAAAGGTGGATTTTCATACTTTGTCACGTTTACGGATGATCACTCAAGGTTTGGACATGTGTTCTTGATGAAACATAAGTCCGAAACCTTTGAGCGATTCAAAGAGTACCGTGCCAAAGTCGAAAAACAGACTGGGAACGGTATTAAAATCCTTCGATCAGATCAAGGAGGAGAATACTTAAGCCATGAATTCCTTGCTTACTTAAAAGAGAATAGAATTCTCTCTCAGGTCACACCTCCTTACACACCTCAACATAACGGTGTTTCAGAAAGGAGGAATCACTCTTTGTTAGACATGGTGCGGTCCATGATAAGTAAAGCCGAGTTAACCATTTCCCTCTGGGGCTATGCCCTGGAAACTGCTATATACATCCTAAATAAAGTTCCGTCAAGATCTGTGCATATGACACCATATCAGATATGGACCGGCAAGAAACCCAGCCTTAATCACCTTAAGGTATGGGGTTGTCCTGTATATGTCAAAAAGCAAAATCCAAACAAACTGGAAGACAGATCTATACTGTGTAAATCCATAGGATACCCGAGACATTCATTAAGTTATGTCTTTTACCATCCAGAACAACAAAAGATTGTTGTCTCTAGGTATGCCACTTTTCTGGAAAAGGAATTCCTTGTGAAGGAATCCACTGGCAAAGTAATTGATGTAGATGAATGCTCAGAGGAAGTACTTACACAAGAACAAGTGTCGAAACCAGTGGGAGAGTCAGAACTTGACATCTCCACACCATTCAATAGGAAGTCAGATAGGGTACCTCGAGTCCCTGAAAGGTACTACAGTTTTCTCGTAGACGGTGGGATTGAGGATAGCATCATAGTAGATGATGACCCTGTTAACTTCCAGGAAGCCATAAAGAGTATAGACTCTAACAAATGGTTAGATGCAATGAAGTCTGAAATAGATTCCATGCACGTGAATAAGGTATGGACCTTAGAAAACGTGCCGAATGGAAATGTTCCCATAGGCTGCAAATGGATCTTCAAGAAGAAGATTGGCGCAGATGGAAAAGTAGAAACGTACAAGGCTAGGCTGGTAGCAAAAGGATATCGTCAGATTCTAGGGATAGATTACGATGAAACCTTCTCACCAGTGGCCATGCACAAATCTATTCGGATCGTACTCGCTATAGCTGCCTACTACAACTACGAAATCTGGCAAATAGATGTAAAGACTGCTTTCCTAAACGGTGATTTAGAGGAGCAGATTTACATGACCACCCAGAAGGCTTCGGAGTCAGTGGGAGTGAAGGAAAAGCGTGTAATCTACATAGGTCCATTTATGGGCTTAAGCAAGCTTCAAGAAGTTGGAACATCCGCTTTGACAAAACAGTCAAAGAGTTTGGTTTTGTCAGAAACGAGGATGATCCATGCATATTCAAAAGGACCAGTAATAATAATTCTTTAGTAATCCTCGTTCTATACGTGGATGACATGCTGATAATAGGTAACAACATAGAGATGATGATGTCTGTTAAAAGATGGCTATCAACCAATTTCTCCATTAAAGACTTGGGAGAAGCATCCTACATAATAGGTGTGAAGATCCATAGAGATAGGTCTAAACGAATGCTATGACTCTTCCAGACTAGGTACATAGACACCATGCTAAAACGTTTTGGCATGGAAAATATTAAGGGTGGTTTCATACCAGCCCATCATGGAATAAACCTCTCCAAGAAGATGTCTCCACAGACTGACTTGGAAAGGAGTCGGACGACCAAGATCCCATATGCTTCCACTGTGGGATCTATCATGAACTCCATGATCTGTACCAGACCCGATGTCGCTTATGCACTGGGTGTAGTAAGTCGATATCAGTCCCTGGAGTGGAACACTGGAAAGCGGTCAAGGCAATACTTAAGTACTTAAGAAGGACTAAAGACTTGATCTTGGTTTATGGAAGTAAAGACCTAAAAGTTGAAGGCTTCACAGATTCTAGCTTTCAGAGTGATATAGATGACAGCAAATTCGATCTCGGGATATATTTTCACTCTCAACAGAGGCGCAGTCAGTTGGAGGAGTTCCAAACAAGTCACGGTTGCAGACTCCACAATGGAAGCTGAGTACATAGCAGCCAACGATGCTGCAAAGGAAGCAGTCTGGATGAGAAAGTTCATCAACCAGCTTCGAATGGTGCCTGCTGTTGAAAGTGCAATACCATTGTATTGCGAAAACAATGCCACCACTAGCCCGGTTCAAGAACAAAGATTCCACAAGAGATTCAGACACATTCTTCACAAGTATCACCTGATACAGGAGATTGAGCAGAGGCAGGACATAGAACTCCTTAGAGTCTCTTCAGAAGACAACTTAGCAGATCCATTCACGAAGGTGCTGGCACGTGATCGTCTAGAGAAACTAGCATGTAAATATGGTATGAGATACCAAAATAAATAGGCCTGAGTGCAAGTGGGAGATGTAGAGAGATGTATGCCCTCGTGGCTATTTATCTGAATAAACATCTTGTTCAATAAATGAAAGTATTCTTTCTGGTAATATATTTTCTGAGTTATTTATTACTTGGACTATTCCCTTGGATTCAAAGTTAGGTCACATATGTTTCGCGATGTAGATTACGATTATGAGAAATGTCTGACCGATAACAACTTGAATCTTAAAAGTGTTCGTGGCCATAGATGAGTCGAGATTGGGATATCGACACATCGGATAGACAATTGTGTCTTAGTCTAGTTGGTCTCATAACCATGCGACTTGGCGAAGTCAGAGACAAGACGCAGGTGCTCACTTGAGAATGAGTTCACTGAACGACCCAAACAAAGAGTTATTAAATGGTTCAACATTAACTAACTGTCATTAATAACTCTAAATGATGATAGGTAAGTTGGTCCTTAGGACTTGAGATCATTGTACGAAGCTATGTGTGAACGGTGTCACTTAGGTCTAAAGATCTAGCTTCGAGGCAAGGCCTGCTGAAAGATCTTAGGCTGGGTGACACTCGAAGCATACGAGCTGAGTAATGATCAATAGTGGATTCGTCTCTTCCATTAAAGGGAAGTTAGTGTCACAGGTCAGTACGGTTCACGGTAAAACCTTGGCCAAGGTATGTTGTAACAGGTACAACATAACAGTACCAGAGACCGATGTATACTGACCACTGCTAGCTAGTGGGGTTGATAGATTACCATGCCATAGGCTAGTCAAGTGACATAGTTATGACGAAGGGACTAAAACTGCAGAAATCATCATAGTCACAGTCAGAGTGGTCCCGTCGGCACTCTTGCCAACGAGTCAATCATGTAATCGATGATTCTGAAACAGGGACGACACCTGCTGCTAGTGGTCACTGTCGTCAAGAGACTTCGAGTCTCAACCTGTAGTAGGGTCAGGCTGTAGGGTCTCACACCGAGTAATATTCACGTCTTAGTAACATGGAGATAGTATAGAGGAATGCATAAGATACAATGAGAATGATAAATTCACAAGTTGGTTGTGAGATTGGAGCATTTGGGATTGGAGGGGATTTCATGTGGAATCCAGAGGATCAAACTGTGTAGGAAACGGAGCTCGGATGAGCCCAGAAACACAAGAAAGGCACAAAAGGATGTGGGTAAACCCACTTGGGTAAAATGGGCGCGGCCCGCTGCTCCCATCGGGCGCAGCCTGCTCGAAGCAGTGGACGCGACCCGTTGACCCAGCTGGCCCGCCTGCTGGGAGTAGCGGGCACGGCCCACTGTTCCAGCTGGCCAAGCCAACTGGGTACAGCGGGCACAGCCCGCCGACCCAGTGGGACCGCCCGCTGGGAAGCAGCGAGCACAGCCTGCTGTTCCAGTGGGCCAAGCCCACTATGATGAGCGGGCTTAGCCCACTGCTCACAACGGGCTGTGTGCCCGCACGGGTGCGTCCTAGCGACGCTTGTGTGCTTCGGGAATTTTACTGTCCTGCTCACTTAAATTTATTATCTTTCTCTATAAATTTTACTGTCCTCCAACCGAGTCCTAGCAAGGCAACGGAAAGGTCCGAATCTGATTCGGAAGTCTACGATGCGGGTTTACTCAAGTGAAACTTTCTACAGCCAGTGATGGGCTTGGAGGCAAGGTGCGCTTCAGGAGCTGATCCAGTTCGCAACGAGGAGCGATGCAATGCGGTTCGGGAGGCGGCTCAGGTCATGAAGCACAAGACGGTGCGGAACATCTTGCCTGCTCCAGGGCAAGATTCCGGGTGAGTTAGTTTAATATGCATTTCTTTTAAGTAGTAGTTAGAAATTTCTCGAGTTGGTCAGACCCAACTCGAGTCAGTAGATTTCCTGGCTTAGGGAATTTTTCCTTAGGGATATATTTATTAAATAGTTTAATAAACTGTTTTTCCACTGTTTATTTTATTTTGTTTGTCCGAATTAGGACGAATAATAATAAAATTAGCTCTAAGGGACCTTGAAAATCCCTACAAGACGTCGTAGCTCAACTAAGTGCGTGTGTGTGGTTTAGTGGCAGTTTCATCATGCGGGGTCATCTCTAGAAAAGAGAGGATTAAAGGATGGAAAGAAAAAGAAAAAAACGACGAAAAATGACTCAAACGATGAAAAAGACACGACTATGTGACTCCCCCAAGCTAAACATTGCATTGCCCTCAATGTGATAGGATTAAATGCAGGAGGGCAACGAAATATGGGAGGGAAGTATGCACAGACAAAGAAACGGAAAAATCATGAAAAACAAACAAAAAGATACGTAGAAATTAAAGAAAATAAATACTGAAACCAACTATACAAAAGACACACAAACAAACAAACAAAACAAGCACATAGCAAACGAATGACACGACAACAATCACAAAATATTGATCTCCCCCAAGCTGATCTCAACAATGCCTCAAAAAAGATATGATCATGGTAAATCAGAAAAAATGGCTAGGGGAAAATCAGAAAAAAAGAAAATCAAGGTGCAGGCGCGGAAGGCTCCACATCCTCCTCGGAAGAGAGTGGAGGGGTGTGGTCGGGAGAGGTGACGGGTGTGAGAAGAAGTGTGGAAAGAGATGGAGATCGTGCACGGGTGGGCTCGGTGGGGATGTGAATGATGGGTGGGGTGTCGGTGGTAACGGAAGGTGGTGGGGATACGGCGACTGATGCGGAGGGTGTGGGTAATGATCTCGCGTGCACAATGACCTGTTTCTTGCAACGCGAGTAGGCTGTGGTGATAGAGGTTAAAGGTGGTGGGAGTGGAGGGTCAACGGTAGTGGTGGTGGGAGGGGAAGATCATCGAGGAGGCGACGGAGCATGTGATGGGGGTGGAGCGCCGTTGATATGGGTCATAAGACGGAGGATGGCGGCTACGTTTCTCTCAAGATCAAGGAAACGGGGATGGGAAAGGAAAGAGGTAGATGGATCCGATGGTGACGAGGAGGAAGCACCAGCGAACAAAGAAGCCATCTCGGCCTCGAGAGCTAGGCGAGTAGAAGTGGCATGGAGCACGACAGAGTGTGTGCCAGTAGCAGTGGTCGTGTCGACATGAGAGGCCAGGCCATGCAGGGCCGTAGTCAGGGACATGGAAGAAACAACATCAGCAGTCAGGATGGTGGCAATGGGTCTAGCCTCAGGGTCTCCTCTGAACTCTGGAATATCATGCTTGCCCAAGTGGACTGCAGGGGAAGGTGATCTAGGAGCATCAGGAAGAACAAACTGAAGGTGTAAGCCCCCCAATAAATTCAGGATCAGGTGGGAATGACCAATCTGTCGGAAGCTCAATGGTTATGCGATCAGGATTCGGCAGAACGGTATAAGGTGCAGGGGGATGGCCATAGTGGAAAGAAAACCAACCACCGCCTAGCGGCTTGATCATGTGGGTGTGCCTCTGGACATCGATGTCAAGATGGGTAGATCCTGGGGCACGGGGAAAATCGAGGGGAACTCGATGTTGAAGGGTGGGTGTAGGGCAATGATAGTGTGAGGCCACCGCAGCAATATTTTTCTTTATTTGTGCGGCTAATATCAACAAGCTTTTGAATTAGCCATGCAGCGGGATTGATGCGTATGCACGGTGCCTCGAAAGTAATCCTGTCAACATCGGGGATGAAAGGAAAAGTCATCGCCCATAAAATGAAAAGATCTGGGATGGTCACGGTGCCGAACTCATCCCGTGGAAAGAAAGTACTTGAGATAATGCGATGGGCGAGGCAGAAGACTGGGTGGATAATAGAAGAGGCCTTGGCCTTTCCCCTAGGATAATGATCGTGTAATGTGAGGCGTTGCCAAAAGAATTCGATGTCAAAGTCGGGATGCAATTCATTGGGAAGGGAGCTGCCTTCAAGATTGGAGAAACCGAAAATATCGTTGATGGTGGTCAAAGGGACACGGAAATTTCAATGTTCTGATGGTGAAAAGCTATATTTGACCCCGGCTCGATCTTGATAGTGGAGAGAAATTCTAGTGTGAGCACGGGGTAGGATTGAGCATGGGCGTGGAGGAAACCAAGCCAACCCAAGTTCGCGAATAATGACTCGACTTCGGAGAAAACTCTGAGTGCGAATAAGGTTTGATCGTGTGCGAACTTGGTGGCGAGGTGAGGGCGTTGGTCCAAGCGAGAGGAAAAATCCTTGTGGGCTTGGCTCATAAAGCGAATTCCTTGAGGTCCAAGCAATGGGTCTCTCGCAGGAATGATAGGGGGGTGGTGGTTGGTTAGGCGGTGGTTGAGGAGCACATCCACGCGTAGGACGTGTGGGTCGTTGTCTCTTGCGAGATGGCTCCTCATCCACCATGGGTTGCTTACCATTATATTTGTCTTTTGCCAAGATGTTGTGGCGATTTGGTGTGATATGCAAGATGATATGTGGGTGCACGCAACAATTGACAAAGTGACAAAATAAAAATTCCTGGGCAATATAATAATCTAGTTATGGAGCGAGTTTACCAAGCAATGATGCGACTCCTAGCTCCCAAAAGATCCCACAATGCACGAGGGAGTGATCCGAGGAGCCGCCGCACGCTAATCCAAAGAAAATAGAATTTTTGAAAATTGGGGAAATTAGGGCTAGGGTTTTGGGGGGTTTGCGGTTTGAACGTGGTCGAAAGAGGGGCCTTGATGGTGGGGAAGTGGTGGAGGAAGTGTGTCACGCCCCGCTTCCCAAAAATATGGAGGCGAAGCGTGAGAAGGTCCGCTCAGACTTGAAGCTACAAAGCTGCAAGTCCGATAAGTGTCAATCAAATTTAAAACTGCAGGTCCTTGCAACGCGAACGGAACAAGATTATAATAATGAAATGAGACAAAAGAGATATCTCAGAATATCCATAAAATAAGTTTCAACATTACAGAAAAAGCCACCAGGCTAAAAGAAAAGAGTCTAAGGCCTAAACACGGCCAACAAAAGTACAGCGTCCAAAACAAAGGTGCCACGCACCGACAACTAACAACAAAACCTAAAACAAAAGAAGCTCAGAAAAATCACCAAAAAAGGTCTCCGGTGTCCACAAAACTCCTCCTGGCAATCATGGACTCAGACTCAGCGTCAGCAAAACACCACGTACTCAGCAACGGTCTCTGGCTCAGGGTCTAACATGTGACACCCAAAAGAGCAAGGGGCACATGTCAGCAAGTCTACAAGAGACTTGTGCAAGGAAACTGAAAGTAGGTACGAGTAAAGCATCCTAGCAGTTCTAGCATGATGCGATGACATGGCAGTTAAAGTAATGAGTGCAACAGGTAAGGTAAAGTAAAGTAAAGTACGAGCATGGCATGGCATGAATCATTCACAAGACAAGTACAAGACAAGTAAAGTAAGCACCTCGTGCATAGAGATTCCGTCTTTTGGCTAGAGTGGCTGCGTGGGCCAACTCCTAAGCTCAAGTGACCGTTTATCCCTACCCCTCCACGTGTATCGGGCATTGGTTTTCAACCAACACATGAGGCCCGCTTCTGGATCACGAGCCAGGAAGTGTTTTAACATGATGGCCTAGGGGTGCACCTAGCCGGAGACACGGAAACACGGATTGTACAAGTATTTTGTAGCGTGTGCTACGATGCAACAATCAATTTGGATGACATGTAAGATGCAATGCATGGAAGTTAAAAGTGCGTACAGATAAGGAAAGTAAACGTGACAGTTTAGTATGCATGAACAACAAGTTTAAAGGGTTGGATCTAGCTTCGTTGTCAAGCTAGATCAATTAGGTGACGGATCTAGTTTCGTTGTCAAACTAGATCAAGTAGGCGTCTAGCCAACTATCATTTCACTGACTAGTCTCTTTTACGCTAGGAACAAGGAAGTGGCCTAAAAATATGGCCATACACAAGAGTTGGCAAGTTTCACTTGCCTGCAAGTATCCCGTCAGAGAAACACCGTCCAACGAGTCCAAAGTCACAATTCCTACGTGCACAAGTCCACCGGCCTACATCCGTTTTATTAATCTTGATTAGTGAATTCTAAAACATTTAAAATACTTTAAAAATACTGATTTTAGTCTTGATTAGCATGCAATTGGGTTGAGGGTCCTAGGGGTGCAAAGCGTTACCTCAACACGACACGAAAGCTACACCGGCGTCGGGTAGCGACTCCGGGGGTTGGAATAAAAGGTCGCGCTCCAAGTCCAGATTCCAATTAGATTCCTCGCTGGAAATTTCAGAGCGATCAACCAGAGCGACGATTCCAGATTCCAAAGCTAGCACATGCGACGACAGGCTACGACGTGTCGCAACGTCGTACGCGGCAAATCATCGAAGAGAACGCACCTAGGTGGGGCCCACAGTAGTCCTATGGACCTTTGGGGGACCCACAATACCTCTGGAGAACTTGGGGGGCCCACGGTGGCAAGCGATGCGACAAATGCGGGGTTGCGACGAGTGGCTCTCGGTCGTACAGCCTCGGTGCGGGGACTTGGCTCGGTCAGACACGTTCGCTGCGAGGCTTGCAGCGCAGCGGGCTGCAGTGGTGCGGCGGGGCCTTGGTGCGGAGGATTTTGTCTGTCGGTGCGGAGGAAACGATCGGTCGGTGCAGGCGACAGAATGTTGCAACGTTTGCAACGTTGCAACGAAGCGGCGAGCGGTCGATGGGGGCGGCCCGTTCGGTCAGGCACGAGCGGAGGCGGGCGAACAGAGCGGGGGTTAGTGCGATCGTGCTGTGCGGGTTGAGCCCTCGGTCTGACCGAGAGCCTCTCTCGGTCGGAGCGAGGGAACGGAGGTGGGCGGCTGCTGCAGCGTGCGGAGCGGCTGTAGTGCGAAGCGGCTAGCGGTCGGAGCAGGGGTTTTGGCTTGGTTTTCTCGGTCGGTGCGGCAGCTGTTCGTCGCAACGTTGCGACGAATCGTCGCAACGTCAAATTTGGTTTTGGAAGAGGCTAGGGTTAATTTCTTGCGAAAATAGGTCTTCCTAGAGGTTGTTTATATAGTGTAGATGGGTTGACTAGGTCTAGGGCTAATCCAAATGAGATTAGGAGTTTAAAATAATTTAAAATTTGAATCTCAACTTCTCTAACTCACACAAGGATTTGATGCGGTCCAAATGAGCTGGAAATTGGCTCAAAAATTCTTTAAAACGTTTTAAACTCAAATAAATTTTTATTTGGCCGAAATTATTATAAAAATTAATTATTAAAAATATTATAAACCTTGTTTAAAATATAAAAGTGGTCAAATGAACTCCAGAAATTATAAAATAAATATCAGGGTGATCGTGATGACGAAAGTGAGCTAACTAAGAAGACAGATCTCCATTTCAAAGTCGGACGACGAAACTAAAAATAGAAACGTCTCCCGTCAAAAATGGGAATCGCAACGTCTCATCGAATAAGATTAAATTTTGGAAAAACGACTCGAGAAACGTCGTTTCAATTTAGTGCCACTATTTAATACTCTCAGAGACGTTCACAACGGCATATCACACGAAAGTGTTCACAAACAAACAAAGTCTAAAATAAACACGTGCACGGCCAAAAGCACGTGCACGAACAACGTACAACGAAAAGTGGTCGTTACATCCTCCCCACCTTAGAATAAAGTCCGTCCTCGGACTTTCTAATATAGCTAGTCACTCTAGTAACTACCCCAATCAAGTCACTTTATACTTCAAACCAGGTATAGTCATTACAGGTGCTCATATACACACTAGGTAGTCAAACATTAACACTACCAACATGTATATATATACATTCACGTACGTCATATACTTATACCCATTATAGCCAGTCAAATTCATAAATGTATTTCAATCATATATATAAACATACATCCCTTATATAAATACTACTTGCCTAGTACAAAACAATAGTTCAGATACTCACATAAGGATAGTCTTACACTTAGCAAATACAATCATTGCTCTACGTATATATAGCTACCTATGCACAAACATCAAGGGTATACTACCCTCTAATACTTCCTAGTATACATCTGATACTAAGCACATCAACATAAGCAGTCACACCATACCATAATTAAGTCAAATTTTACTATATCTAATATATATTCACTACTTCCATATTTCACAAATAATATAGTCATACAAATGCATGTAATAATTTCACCGTATATTCACATCACATTCGGTCCTATAACTATATTTACGACACGCCACATATACCATAGTCACCAATAACTATAACTTATGCACATACTTACCCGTGCATGGTGCACACCCATACACGCTAACATTTCATTTACATACACCAATCATACCATCTTATATCCAGTACATCTACACACCTAGTTTAGCTAGCACACATACGTTCACACAGGCAAGTCCTTAGTAAATAACTATACCACAAGACCAACACCTATAACTATATACTGGTGTAGCGACCCACAATCATGTGCGTAACACAACCAGGCACAAACACTTCTATCACTATACATACATCAAACATTGCTATATTCAAACTACAAACATACATTCAATATACTTAGAGTATACCCACTCAAGCTTGAGTGAGACTCAATACACATATCAGAATATTCTATATATGTAACACGGCATTCATACCTATACCAATATCACTCCAATATTTATACGTCTACCAATACATACCTTAAGTCAATCACACTTAATATTTAGTCAGGTAATACTCACATAGTTCAATCACTCTATATACCATAATAATAATACAGACATCAGCACACGTATAATTATAATACGCTCCTTAATACATACGCATTCATCGTATAGTCACGCATATGTAACATATATATATTCACACCATAGCCTACTACCTATAATTAGTATACTAACACGTCTACGCATACATAATTAAGATGTTCAATAGTCGTGTATACCTCACGGTATGCACGCATGCAACATCCCACAAAAGCCAGCAATACCAATCAAAATTATAATCCTACTACCATATGTATGTCACATTTATACTCAGGCAACAAGACATAATTACTTACGTCTAAACACTATATATTTCTACCTACGAGCACATACTCATACGTACTAATATATGGGTGACTCAATAGGCCTACTTACTTAACTATACGTACACCTATTATTATCACACCTAGCATATACATAGCTTTACCAATCATTTTATTTCAACCATTACAAGTATCTCTAACTACACGCACTCCATTAGATATCCCCACACTAATTCTTATATACACAAGCATCCCTAGCATGGTATAGCTAACCACACCCAAATCTATAAATACTATCACATAAACCACTTCATAATATCATGAATAACTCCGAGTATGTATATGTACATTACACAATAGACAAATATTAATATACTATGGGGGTACACTCATTCAAGCTCGCGTACACAGCTTAGGTACAAGCACTACGACTACCTCACGAGGTCCAAGGCCCTACTAACAACTAAGAGTTGACACAGGCCTTGACGGGCACTAAAGTCTAAGCAACAAAGGGAGGTCGAGGTCGAAGGCGTGACGAGGGAAGGATCGATAAGCACGAGTTCAGATAGGACGAATACAAGGAGACAGCTTGGTTAGACGAACATTGACTCAAAGGTGATGTTTAGGTTGAGGGAAAAGGGAGATGTAGTGATGCTTATACAGGAGGGGGACAAGAAATAGGGTAAATAGCATAAGCTAAAATACGTGGAGTTTGAAAACTGTCGTACTTCAAAGTTAAAATCCTCGTCTGTAAAGAAATATTTGGGGATTGATAAAACGAGTTGTTCAAAATAAATTTGAGTCAAATATTCATAATAAGAGAAATGTTTTATTGGTTTAAAATTCATTATAAAAGGAAGTAAAATCATTTACACGAATATTAAGGACATGGTTAAGAAAATTTTATATGTTAGTAATTTAATATAATGTTGTCAAAAGTTTTGAAAGTCGAAGAATGAAATCAAGTAACGGAAGAATTTAAACTCAGGTTAAATGTTTTCAAAACCTTTAGGCTATGGGAAATTTAAAATAATCAACATTGAAACTACTTTTTAGAGAACCAGGGTTTGCCAAAAATGAGAAACTGATTTACACAAGGTTCTTAATATACGAACACAACAAGTCTGGTACGGATATAAAAATAATTGAAAGTATGTATAGTGCACGGAAAAATAATATTAACTTAGTAGTAGAATTATCGAAATTGATAGCAAAGCTTTAGAACCAAACTATGGAAGGTCCAGATTAGGAAATGGTTATGAAATAGTAATTTTACAAATCTGAAATAAAGAAAACGATGAGTATAACATTGACTTGCGGGAAGCTGAAATCCCAAGTGACTTGAAAAGTATATGAATGGCATAAATCAGGAAGGAAAAATTATAAATCGAATTGGGCCATATAAAAGTACGGTTCAGAATTAAATTAATATATGAAAGGAAATATGTATTTTCATAGGTACAAAAGTGTAGGCCGAAAAAGTATAACAAACTATTATCCAAAAATTTCGACAAAAGTTTTAAAATTTTAAATCAACGAAGGAGGATGAAGTATAAGTACATATTCATTAAGACTTGGAACAAGGTTAAACTTCGGAAAGGAGGAAGTCGAGAAATACTTTCAAGAGATTCAAGGTTCATGATGGAGAGGTTCGAAAATTGACGACGATCGTCATGAGGCGATCTCGTGAATCGAGGCAAGGAAAAGGGTAGGATGATCAAAACATACATACGCCTAGGATATGGATCAGGAGAATCTACGGGGAAATTCCTACGGTCGACCAACTAAAGATTAAGAACTAGGCGCTAAGACCTTCTAAGGAGTTAGACGGTAATGAAACGCGTTCAGCTTGGTCCGAAATCGATGAACCCAAGCGAACGACTAAAGGAAATTCTAGAAGTCTAATATGATCAGAGGTAGACAAGGACCACTAAGGTAACTCCTACGACGATTAAATCAATTGCTGACAGGGAGTCTAACTAACAATCAGAGGCCTCTAACTAGTAAGCACAGACGTCTAACTAAGTCTTCTTATCACCTAGTGACGTAGGAAAAGGACTAGACTCAGGGCTTATGACTCGGATGTTGCAATTTATTTAATGGACATTCCGTTATCATCGTTGTTCCGTTAATTCGCAATTGCAAGACCCGACCTGCATGGGCCACCAACAAAACCTGTCACGCCCCGCTTCCCAAAAATATGGAGGCGAAGCGTGAGAAGGTCCGCTCAGACTTGAAGCTACAAAGCT
This sequence comes from Scilla litardierei, assembly GCA_030789695.1. Classification (NCBI taxonomy): domain Eukaryota; kingdom Viridiplantae; phylum Streptophyta; class Magnoliopsida; order Asparagales; family Asparagaceae; genus Scilla; species Scilla litardierei. The sequence goes on along the minus strand of JAULAV010006364.1, from coordinate 25,886 downwards.
GCAAGTCCGATAAGCGTCAATCAAATTTAAAACTGCAGGTCCTTGCAACGCGAACGGAACAAGATAATAATAATGAAATGAGACAAAAGAGATATCTCAGAATATCCATAAAATAAGTTTCAACATTACAGAAAAAGCCACCAGGCTAAAAGAAAAGAGTCTAAGGCCCAAACACGGCCAACAAAAGTACATCGTACAAAACAAAGGTGCCACGCACCGACAACTAACAACAAAACCTAAAACAAAAGAAGCTCAGTAAAATCACTAAGAAAGGTCTCCGGTGTCCACAAAACTCCTCCTGGCAATCATGGACTCAGACTCAGCGTCAGCAAAACACCACGTACACAGCAACGGTCTCTGGCTCAGGGTCTAACATGTGACACCCAAAAGAGCAAGGGGCACATGTCAGCAAGTCTACAAGAGACTTATGCAAGGAAACTGAAAGTAGGTATGAGTAAAGCATCCTAGCAGTTCTAGCATGATGCGATGACATGGCAGTTAAAGTAATGAGTGCAACAGGTAAGGTAAAGTAAAGTAAAGTACGAGCATGGCATGGCATGAATCATTCACAAGACAAGTACAAGACAAGTAAAGTAAGCACCTCGTGCACAGAGATTCCGTCTTTTGGCTAGAGTGGCTGTGCGGGCCAACTCCTAAGCTCAAGTGACCGTTTATCCCTACCCCTCCACGTGTATCGGGCATTGGTTTTCAACCAACACATGAGGCCCGCTTCTGGATCACGAGCCAGGAAGTGTTTTAACATGATGGCCTAGGGGTGCACCTAGCCGGAGACACGGAAACACGGATTGTACAAGTATTTTGTAGCGTGTGCTACGATGCAACAATCAATTTGGATGACATGTAAGATGCAATGCATGGAAGTTAAAAGTGCGTACAGATAAGGAAAGTAAACGTGACAGTTTAGTATGCATGAACAACAAGTTTAAAGGGTTGGATCTAGCTTCGTTGTCAAGCTAGATCAATTAGGTGACGGATCTAGTTTCGTTGTCAAACTAAATCAAGTAGGCGTCTAGCCAGCTATCATTTTACTGACTATTCTCTTTTACGCTAGGAACAAGGAAGTGGCCTAAAAACATGGCCATACACAAGAGTTGGCAAGTTTCACTTGCCTGCAAGTATCCCGTCAGAGAAACACCGTCCAACGAGTCCAAAGTCACAATTCCTACGTGCACAAGTCCACCGGCCTACATCCATTTTATTAATCTTCATTAGTGAATTCTAAAACATTTAAAATACTTTAAAAAAACTGATTTTAGTCTTGATTAGCATGCAATTGGGTTGGGGGTCCTAGGGGTGCAAAGCGTTACCTCAACACGACGCGAAAGCTACACCGGCGTCGGGTAGCGACTCCGGGGGTTGGAATAAAAGATCGCGCTCCAAGTCCAGATTCCAATTAGATTCCTCGCTGGAAATTTCAGAGCGATCAACCAGAGCGACGATTCCAGATTCCAAAGCTAGCACGTGCGACGATGGGCTACGACGTGTCGCAACGTCATACGGCAAATCGTCGAAGAGAACGCACCTAGGTGGGGCCCACAGTAGTCATAGGGACCTTTGGGGGACCCACAATACCTCTGGAGAACTTGGGGGGCCCACGGTGGCAAGCGATGCGACGGATGCGGGGTTGCGACGAGTGGCTCTCGGTCGTACAGCCTCGGTGCGGGGACTTGGCTCGGTCAGACACGTTCGCTGCGAGGCTTGCAGCGCAGCGGGCTGCAGTGGTGCGGTGGGGCCTTGGCGCGGAGGATTTTGTCGGTCGGTGTGGAGGAAACGATCGGTCAGTGCGGGCGACAGAATGTTGCAACGTTTGTAACGTTGCAACGAAGCGGCGAGCGGTCGATGCGGGCGGCCCGCTCGGTCAGGCTCGAGCGGAGGCGGGCGAACAAAGCGGGGGTTGGTGCGATCGTGCTGTGCGGGTTGAGCCCTCGGTCTGACCGAGAGCCTCTCTCGGTCGGAGCGGGGGAACGGAGGTGGGCGGCTGCTGCAGCGTGCGGAGCGGCTGTGGTGCGGAGCGGCTAGCGGTCGGAGCGGGGGTTTTGGCTTGGTTTTCTCAGTCGGTGCGGCAGCTGTTCGTCGCAACGTTGCGACGAATCGTCGCAACGTCAAATTTGGTTTTGGAAGAGGCTAGGGTTAATTTCTTACGAAAATAGGTCTTCCTAGAGGTTGTTTATATAGTGTAGATAGGTTGACTAGGTCTAGGGCTAATCCAAATGAGATTAGGAGTTTAAAATAATTTAAAATTTGAATCTCAACTTCTCCAACTCACACGAGGATTTGATGCGGTCCAAATGAGCTGGAAATTGGCTCAAAAATTCTTTAAAACGTTTTAAACTCAAATAAATTTTTATTTGGCCGAAATTAATATAAAAATTAATTATTAAAAATATTATAAACCTTGTTAAAAATATAAAAGTGGTCAAATGAACTCCAAAAATTATAAAATAAATATCGGGGTGATCGTGATGACGAAAGTGAGCTAACTAAGAAGACGGATCTCCATTTCAAAGTCGGACGACGAAACTAAAAATAGAAACGTCTTCCATCAAAAATGGGAATCGCAACGTCTCATCGAATAAGATTAAATTGTGGGAAAACGACTCGAGAAACGTCGTTCCAATTTAGTGCCACTATTTAATACTCTCAGAGACGTTCACAACGGCATATCACACGAAAGTGTTCACAAACAAACAAAGTCTAAAATAAACACGTGCATGGCCAAAAGCACGTGCACGAACAACGTACAACGAAAAGTGGTCGTTACAAAGTGGGGGAGTACGATTAGGAGCAGTAGGAGTGATGGGGAAGATCGTTTTGGAAGAAGTTGGAGGTTGGGTGAAATGGAAGTCGGGTGGGGGTTGATATATATAGAGTTTGGGTGAACCAATCGGGTTAAAATCACCAGGTCGGTTGGATCAATTTTAAAAAAAACCCTTGGATCAGCAGCTACAGGTCACCTGATCGGGTGAGATCTCACCCGATCGGTTGACCGCTCCCCGAAAAACTTCCCAAGCCTCTGTTTTCTTCACCCGATCACCGACCCGATTGCCGACTTTATCACTCGATCGTTCATCCTTCCACTGAAGCTGACCACCTACTGAAATGATCCACCCGATCGGTTGATGTATGACCCGATCGGGTGGGGCAATTCCTGCACAAAAAGTTTAATATCTCTAAGTCTCCCAACAATAAAAAAAATCCCAACAGCAGCATTTATTCACAAAAATTAATAAACCAATCCTATTAAAAACCAACAGAAGTTTAGGACATGGGTTACCTCCCATGAAGTGCTATGTTTAAAAGTCGTTCGCTCGACTCCCGATATGATATTCAGGGTGGCTTGAAGGGGTGAAGCTCAACGGTTGGCGTCCTCTCAGCGATTGGGGAAAGAACTCTGGTTGTTAACAGCGGCGACAAATGGATGTCCTCAATCACTTCGCCACTGGTGATATCCGGGGGCTTCTCCTTTGTGTTGGTGACACTCGCCACTCTCTTCAAAATTTGAACTTCGTCAGCGGTGAGCTTCAAAGGCCCTTTCCCTTTGCTCTTCATCCGAGCATTCTTTCCAAGTCTAGGGGGAGTTGACTGGGAGACACATTCTGGCCCGATAATTTCATCTTTGCCTAGCCCAGAGTTCTCCACTATTCCATTCAAGTCTTCAGGGGGTTCCTAGAAAGTACTTCCAATGCTCCTGCTTCATTAACTCTTGCTTTTCCAATCTCCAAAAGGTTGAGTTGGATTTCTCGGGTGATAGCTTCATGGACAGCGCCAAGTCAAATTCCACCGTTTGATCACCGATGTTTAAAGACAATTTTCCCTTCTTTACGTCGACAAGCACACCGACGGTTGCCATATCCTCAGGCATATCCATCACTTCAAAATCCACCGGCACACGTACACTGCAGACATTAACTGGTAGGTCTTCGACGACTCCCATGGGGTACTTGACGGATCGATCCGCTAGCTGCAAGGTCATCCCCGTAGGTTCCAGTTCACCCATATTGATCCTTCTGTAGAGTGAGAGTGGCATCAAACTTACACTTACTCCCAAATCAACAAGCGCTCTATTGATAGAGACTTTCCCTATAGAGCACGGAATCGAAAAACTTCACGGGTCTTTAAGCTTCGGCAGATTTGCTCGTTGAATCAAAGCGCTATATTCTGCCGTAAGGACCAACTTTTCCTTTCTTGTCCCCTTCGTCACTAGGTCCTTCAGAAATTTTGCGTATGAAGGAATAGTATCAATTGCTTCTAGGAACGGGATCTGAAGACTTAGATCCTTCACCAAATCAAAGAACCTGCCGTACTTTTCGTCAATCTTGGCCTTGGCAAGCCTCTGCGGAAATGGTACCGAAGGCTTAAAACCCCTCAAGTCTGCACTCTCATTCTTGTTCCTTCCCTCATATTCTTCATCCAGAGTCACGGGATTTGATGTTGAAGCTCCGTTGTCGTTCCCCTCCATATCCTGTTGCACATTGACAATGGGTGCTTCATTATCTTTCTCAGCCTCCCGTGCCGGAATCTTCTTTCCACTCCTCAGAACAATAGCAGAGACATTCGCTTGACCATGTGTCAAGGCTAAGGTTTAGCTTGGTCCCCTAGAATTCACCTCAGGTTGACCCGGTAGTTGTCCTTATGCCTTTTGGAAGTTGGCTACTTGTAACCCAAATTGGGTCACTTGGTCGGCCAAGGATTTCTGCCCAATCTGTAGTTGTTGAGTGATCTTCTCCTGATTCGAAATGTACTGAGCCAGGAGGTTCTCAATTGGAGAGACCAATCGTTGTTGTTGATTGTACTGTTGTTGTTCGGGCGGAGGTTGCTGATGTCGAGGAGGAAACTGTTGATACATTTGTTGAGGCGGAGGAGGCTGGTATTGTTGTTGCTGAGGAGGTTGCTGAAATTGTTGGTAGGGTGCCTTGTACCTAAAATTTGGATGATTATGATTGTTGGGAGAATATCCAGGGTTAGAAATTGTTCTCGGCGGATATGGTGCATTTCTCGTAGGATTATAAAATAGGGCACTTGCTTATCCACGGGCGCCGAAATTTCTCCAACATCGAAGTCTCCCATCACTTCAGTTTCCACGGTCGCTACTTGATGTGGGTTAGCGGCACCGGCTCCAACCATAAAGCCTAAAATTTGAGTGGAAAGTAAATCGAATTTGCTTGACAGTTTGTCCACTTCCTCAACCCGATCCACCAGCTTTTGGTGTAGCACGCTCATCACTCCACCTCTCGTTGTTGGATGCCATGTTCTCCAAGATAGTTCCGACATCCACTTCGTTTCTTAACATGAAAGATCCACCCGCTTGACGTGTGCCCCCGGTTTGCTAGCCGCAAATGGCCGGGGGACCCGCGTGAGGGTTTAGATATTTGTAACCGTATGCGCACGGTGTTGTAGTGTGGCTTGGGGGTCGAACACAGGGAGGCTAGGATGTGCTTGTGTCAAGGAGGACCGAAATCACACCGTGGGCGAGCTAGCCCGAATCGGTTGATGGGTTGTCACGAAAAGGAATGCAAGGTACGAACAAGAAGAAAATAAACCCGGTACTTTGGTTTCCACTCCAACGAGCGACTCTCGCCGATGCGGCCTACGGGTAGGATGGCGATCGGAATTAGGGTCTAATGGTGAGACGTTGCCTCTGAAAGTGGTACCGGCATCCCATGGGCCCGATATTCCGGTCGGTGCCCAGGATGATACACCGGACTTCCCGGATTCGATCAGTGGGCACTCCCGTGTCCATTAACACTGATCGATTCTGGGAGCACTAAGTTCGTAATGATAACTCCCAACGTCTCATCCTGCCGCTCCCGCGCGCTAGGATTCGGCGTCTACGCTAAGGGCGTGAGCTATGGCTAGGGAGTCAACCGCCAAGTTTATTCCCCTTTGGCCCAACGGTCAAAGGCGGTCTTTTTCCCGCCGATGACAATAAAACACCCCGCGTAACCGTTAGATTCCTAATCCCTATCGATTTCCTAACCCTATGGATGCATCGGGAAGAGCCCCCGAAGGGGTTTCCGCCAAAATCCCAGATTTGGGAACAACTCACAAATATTCATTAAAAAGCTATCTAAACGAAAATGAACCGTTGAAATCATAATCAGACGATTGGAATGCGAAGGTAGTAGAGCAATTAAGATAATACTAAAGTTTAAGAAAGATCCGAAAACTTACAATAGAAAAGTAATTACAACCGTCACAATAGGAGAAAACAGTAAAAACTAACAGCTCCCCCGTTTCTGGAACCCTAGGGGTCCTATTTATAGGATCTCGTATCACCCGATCGGTTGACAAGTCAACCGATCGGGTGATCCGTTACAAATAATGAACAGAAAACGGCGGACTTTCACCCGGTCATATGAACCGGTCGGTTGAGTTCTTGGAGTGACCGGTTGGATCTTGGCGCCATCAGGTGAAGGGATCGGTTGGGTGCCCGTGTCTCGACTCCTCAGCATCAGCTACAGATGAACCGATCGGGTGAGAGTCACCCGATCGGTTGGAATTTGGCTTGAAAAGACAGAGAGTTGGCCCCCGTTGAACCGGCCTGTGAACCGGTCGGTGACTTCCACTTGAGCTCCGGCTGAGACCGGGTGGTGCACGCGTGCATCACCCGATCGGTTGGAGATGACCAACCGACCGGGTGAGGGGCTGAAAGATGTAATCTTCGTCGTTTGACCCCCTGGATCACGCGTGACTCCTCCCGTTGCTCCGGGGACTTGAGATATTGTCGTTAAACGTCCCCTACGCGTGCAATCTCCTGCAAACATAGAGAAACAAAGAAAAGTGAAAGAAAACGAGAAAATAAGAGAAAACGAATAAAAGACGGCGGAAAATACGGAAAAACACGAAAGAAAACGTGCGTGAATATATGAAATATAAACACACGTCAAAATCCCCCAAGCTGAACTCTTCCTCATCCTCAAGGAAGACGAGTGAGAGTAGGAGCTCGGAGGGGAAAAATAGAGAGAAAGGAAGAAAAAGAAAACTCTATATCCTAGATCGTCCATCAGAGCCAACAAAATCAAAAACGACACACCAAGTAAGCAAACGTTAAATCACATCACTAAACCTAGGAAAACGAGTCAAAATAAGTGTCGTGGGCCCACGCGGTGAAGCGCGTGTGAGTGCGGTCGTTTGCTAGCAAATGGTGTCGCTTTCTACAATGTGCTATGAGCTCATTACGCAAATCCAGGAAATGACCCAAATACCGATTCGAATTTGAAATTTGCGGTGAATATTAGTTCAAGCATGCATGAGAAGAGTGTAAGGATAGAAGCGTATCATGCATCGGGGATTCCACAACTAGGGTTAAGGAAATCACACCACTATAGCCTAGATACTAGCTAAAAAGTTCCTAAGCCAAGTGTTTTTGAAAACGATGGGGGTTGAGATGATGTGGAGTAGAACACTCGGTGCAAATTCTCGCCTTCCCTTTATTCTCGGTAGATAGGAAAAATATTCACACTTGAAATTTTTTTTGGGTTTTGGGTATTTGTATTTTTTTTGATTTTGGGCTACACAAATTTTTCTTTTCTTTTCTTTTTGGGTTTTTCTTTTCTTTTCTCTTTTTTTTGGATTTTTGATTTTTGGGTATTTGGCTATACACATGTGTAATCTCCCAATTGGGAGAACGGTACACGACGAGGGGATTTGCACCAAGTAAAACAAAAAAAGAAGTCGGAATCTAAACACTTGGGCAAAGGAAACTATTCTCGCTAAATAGAGCATGGGCTAAATGGGTTATCCTAGTCCTTAATTGTGGAATCCCAACACATGCGAAATGAAGTACACGATATATATATATATATAGCATGCAGAAGCAGACAGGGAAAATAAATTCCGCATATTCAAATCGAAGCATGATAATCTAGGGGTCATTCCAGGACAGGTATATAAAGTAAAATCACAAAGTAGAAGCACACCAAACAGCTAGGCACGACGCACGACTCACAAAAAGCTAAGTGGACCCACAATGCGTGAAATGCAAGAGAACTCGAAATCCTAGGGTTAGTGAATGTGATTACCGATGCCATGCTAGGTGTGCGTGATTTTTTGGCAATTCATCATAGGGTTCATCTCTAGGAGAAAGAGATAAAAAGAAGAGAAAAGAAAAAAAATAAAAAATAAAAAAACACGTTGAAAACGACACAAAAACGAAAAAGAAAGACTCAAATGGCGCACACAGTGCGACTCCCCTAAGCTGAAGCTTGCATTGCCCTCAATGTAATATGAGTCAGTACTGGAGGGCAATGAAGATGGGGGGAATACGCACCGACACAAAAAGAAATCAGAACGAGAAAAACACAGAGATGAAACTGAAAATAAAGAAAAATCAAAATCAAATCACACGACACGAAAATAGAAATAAAACCACACGACACGATACTCAAAAGGGGAAAAACAAGCACACACACAAAAATGAGAAAAACAACAAAACACGACAACACACCAAAATAGACGTCCCCCAAGCTAGACAGGACAGTGCTAGCAAATAAAATGTGATCGTGAAATGCAGAAATATGCAAGGGGGAGTCAATCGGATTCGCTGGTACTGGAATGGTAGGGGGAGGGGGAGGAGGGCGGGGAATAGTGAATGAAAGAATCCTCAGAGGAAGAGGAGGGCGTGCCTATGGGGGAAGGAGGGGCGACAGGCTGGAGCACGGGAGGATCGATGTGCACCGGGGGGGCTGTGGTGGAGAAAGATCGTACCAGGTGGGCCGACAGTTGGGTGCCAATCGGGAGGATCCAAGTGTGGTAGATGCACTAATGGAGAATACCAAGGATTAGGGTAAAACTCCCAAGGCAGATGAGATGGGGGGTAGGGTAGCCGCAAAGGGGCTAAAGGTGGCAGGATCGCGAAAGGTGCGCAGGCGGGGCCATAGAGGTAGACAGCACGGTCTTCACCGAAGGGAGTGAGCATATTGATATCGATTAAGTAATTGCGATCAATATGGCTACATCCAGGCAAAATAGGGAGGTCGGGTGGCACTCTCAAAACACAGCTGACAATAAGAGTGATCATCCCACCACAACAGATGGATCCAGAATTGACGCGGCTAACAGCAAAAATTTCGTGGACGATCCAATGAGCGGCGTTAATGGGCATAGGGATGTGCCCAAGGATCCTGTCATCGGACATGGCATAGAGAAAGAAGAGCTCATCCCTAGATACAGTTGACACATCCACGCGGGCGAAAACAGTGTTGGCGGGGATGCAATGGGCGAGGCGGTAACACGGGTGAATAATATAGGAGGCAAGAGCCTCGGGTGGAAAGGTGGTGTACCGGGTAAATCGTTGCCAAACACCATCAGCCCGGAATTGAGAGTAGATGTCAGTTCGATCGTGGGTGGAATGTTCAGTATTAAGATCGGGGTGACGGAGATTGAGGATATTGTTCAACTCGATGAAACCCAGAGAAAAATCGCAGTTGAAAGCGCGGAAGGAGAAACCCCCATCAAACACCTTGAGGGAACTGAGGAATTCATGCGTGAGATTTCTGTGTGTGTGAGCATGGATGTAAGAGAGGGTATGGCACCCGATACAGTTGAAAATCCTGGCGACGCCGTGCGAAAGCCCTAGAGCTTCGAATGTGGGGCGATCGGCGAAGAGTGTAGGTCTCATCGGGCGATGAAGTAGTGCTCGCAGACGGTCAGACTGTTCTTCTGTAGAAGGGTTTATGCCAAGGAAAGAGGGTGAAAAGGGGCCGTAGAGCGGATCACGGCGTGAAGACGATGCAATCTCTTTCCCTTTCTTAGACATGGTGACTATGTGGGTGGTTAAAAGGAAAGTGGGGGCGTGCCTATGATGAATATAGAGCAAGTGAAGCAGGTACAACACCAATTTAGGATATTACAGATAAAGTAAGAGATGTGTAGAGTGGAAGAGTGTTACCCATCAATGTAGCAAGATCAAGCTCCCGGGGGACTCGCGTAGTAGGAGGAAACAATTCGGGAAGCCGCCGCTCGCTGATCCGACAAGAAACAGGTTTTTGAAAATTTTGGGGGCTAGGGTTAGGGTTTGGGTGTTTTGATGATGGAATGTCGACGATGGCAAGGTGGCGGGGGTGGGGAAGTATGGGATTGAGTGGGATGAGGGTTTAGGGGCAGTATGTTGGGTGGAGGAGGTCGATTAGACAGTTGGAGGGTGTGTAACCGCGTGAAGGGGATTTTCGGGGGTCAGGTGGCGGTCATCGTGCGGTAGGGGTATTTATAGGGGCGAAACTGAACCGATCGGGTGAGTTTTCACCCGATCGGGTAGGCAAATTTCGAAATTTTCCTATCGGCTAACAGCTTCAGGTGAACCGACCGGGTGAATAGTCATCCGATCGGTTGACCGTTTCCAAAATCTTTCCCGAGAACTGGGGGTTTCTCACCCAGTCTCTTCAACCGATCGCACTCTAACTCAACCGATCGGTTGATAATTCCCAAAAATTTCCCGAGAATTGAGGGTTGCTCACCCGGTCGCCTCAACCGATCGCGCTCTAACTCAACCGATCGGTTGATATTTCCCAAAACTTTCCCGAGAATTCTCCCCAGATCACCCGGTCTGTCACCCAGTCTCTCCATTCTTCACCCGATCGGTTCATTTGGGGACAGATGTAGCTTGTATCTGATACATCCCAACCGATCGGTTGAGTTATCAACCGATCGGTTGGGGCTTTGTTTCCTGCAAAAACCAACAGATTGTCTAAGTCCCTGAACGGATGTTCTTGCGGCTGATTTTATTTATAAAAATAGATAAAATAAAGTCAAAAATAACACTAAAAAGTGGGGCAAAAGTTTAGAGCATGGGTTGCCTCCCATGAAGCACTTTTGTTTAACGTCGTTTAGCTCGACGCCTCTAGCGGTGGTCAATTAGGATCCGGAGGGTTAGAGGAAGAGTTGTCGCTCGTTGGGGATCCGACCAGAGAGAACTCTGGTTCTCCAACTGTATAGTGTTTCAGACGCTGTCCGTTGACTTTAAACGGCTCATCCCTTCCCATTATCTCAATAGCCACATGCGGGAAAACCTTGGTGACGCGAAACGGTCCCGACCACCTTGACTTGAGTTTTCCAAGAAAGAGCTTCAGCTTTGAGTTGAATAGGAGAACTAAGTCCCCTTCTTTGAATTCCCTCTTCAAGATTCGCTTATCGTGCCACCGCTTCAGCTTCTCCTTGTAGATCTTGGCGTTCTCATAGGCATTGAGCCGGATTTCGTCGAGCTCGTTTAGTTGAAACTGTCGGTGCTCTCCTACCTTCTTGGTGTCGAAGTTCAGATTCTTAACTGCCCAAAATGCCTTATGCTCCAATTCCACAGGAAGATGGCAAGCTTTCCCATAGACAAGCCGGTAGGGAGTTGTGCCGATAGGAGTTTTAAATGCTGTCCTGTAGGCCCAAAGCGCGTCAGGAAGCTTTGATGACCAGTCCTTTCTAGAATTGGCCACCGTCTTTTCTAGTATGCTTTTAATCTCCCGGTTAGAGACTTCCGCCTGACCGCTGGTCTGCGGGTGGTAGGCGCGCCCCACCCGGTGTTGTACCCCGTATTTTTTTAAGAGGGCCTCGAATTTCTTCTCTATAAAGTGGCTCCCTCCGTCACTGATCAGGACACGAGGTACACCGAACCGCGGGAAGATGTTGCTTTTGAAGAACTTGGCCACCACTCTGGAATCATTGGTTGGACTGGCCATCGCTTCAACCCATTTCGACACGTAGTCCACAGCCACCAAGATATATTGGTTCCCTGAGGAGGAAGGGAACGGTCCCATAAAGTCCACTCCCCATACATCGAAGATTTCTACCTCCAGGATGTAGTGTTGAGGCATGGCATTCCTTTTGGAGATGTTCCCAGCTCTTTGGCATTTATCGCAGGCTTGGACATAAACATGTGCGTCCTTGAAGAGAGTAGGCCAGTAGAATCCGATTTGGAGAATTTTTGCGGTGGTCTTGTAGGTGCTCGCGTGCCCTCCACATTGCTGCCCATGGCAGTGGGAAATTATGGAGGTCGCCTCAGTTTCAGGGATGCATCTTCGTATCACCCCATCATTGCAGGTTTTGTATAGGTGGGGGTCATCCCAATAAAATTTGCGGACCTCATGGAAAAATTTCTTCTTCTGCTGAAAGCTCACATTGTGGGGGATGATGGCACAAGCCAGATAATTTGCGATATCGGCGTACCAGGGGGTCCAGGAGGAAGAGACAGAGAAGAGATGCTCGTCAGGGAGTGGATCATCGATCGGCGTAGCATTTAAATCGAGGGTAGGCATCCTGGACAGGTGATCGACAACAACATTCTCCGCCCCCTCTTGTCTATGATTTCCAGGTCAAATTCCTGGAGGAGGAGAATCCATCTAATGAGTCGCGGCTTAGCTTCTTTCTTGCTCAATAGGTATTTAAGAGCCGCGTGATTCGTGTGCACGATCACTTTGGCGCCAACGAGATATTGTCGGAACTTATCCATGGCATAGATGAGCGCGAGCAATTCTTTTTCCGTGGTAGTATAATTTCTTTGGGCGGCATCAAGGGTTTTGCTCGTATAATATATCACATGAAGATTTTTATCCTTCCTCTGCCCCAAGACGGCACCAACCGCATAATCACTAGCGTCACACATCAGCTCAAAGGGTAGATTCCAGTTCGGTGGCTGTGTTATAGGCACGGAAATCAAAGCTTGCTTCAAAGTGCGGAAGGCCTCCATACACTCCTCGCTGAAGACGAAAGGCACGTCCTTCACGAGGAGTTGGGTCAGCGGCCTGGAAATCTTCGAGAAGTCTTTTATGAAGCGGCGATAGAATCCCGTGTGTCCTAAGAAACCACGGACTCCTCGAAGATTGAGCGGTGGTGGAAGCTTTTCAATCACTTCAACTTTAGCCTTATCAACTTCTATTCCCCTCGAAGAGATGACGTGCCCCAGCACAACTCCCTCTTGGACCATGAAGTGGCACTTCTCCCAGTTTAGGACTAGTCCCTTTTCCTGACATCTCTCCAGGACCTTAGTTAGATTACTGAGGCACGAGTAAAACTTAGTTCCATAGACGGAGAAGTCGTCCATGAAAACCTCCATGATGTCTTGGGAGTAGTCAGAGAAGATAGCGGACATGAGTCTTTGGAATGTAGCAGGGGCGTTACAAAGTCCGAACGGCATTCTTCTATAGGCATATGTCCCGAATGGGCAAGTGAAAGTTGTCTTCTCCTGGTCATCGTTATGAATAGGGATCTGAAGAAATCCTGAATACCCGTCCATGAAACAGAAATAATTATGCTTCGCCAGTCTCTCGAGCATCTGGTCAATAAAGGGGAGAGGGTAATGATCCTTTCTCGTAGCCTTGTTCAGCTTTCTATAGTCAATGCACATCATGTACCCCGTGACGGTCCTCGTTGGTATTAGCTCGTTCTTCTCGTTGCGAACCACTGTCATTCCTCCTTTCTTGGGTACGACGTGCACCGGGCTAACCCAGCGACTATCGGAGATAGGGTATATAATACCGGCATGTAAAAGCCTAACAATCTCCCTTTTTACAACCTCCATCATTATCGGATTTAGCCTCCGCTGTGGCTCAATCGAGGAGGCTTGCTCATCTTCAAGCAGAATTCTGTGTGAGCAGAGGCCTAAGATAACCCCCTTTAAGTCCTCAATTGCATATCTGAAAACTCCATTAAACCTTTTTAAAACACCAAGAAGTTTGGTCATTTGGTCTTCGGGCAGTGAAGAGTTGACTATGACCGGAAGGGTCGAGCCAGCTCCCAAATATTCATATTTTAGCCCCGGCGGTAATTCTTTCATCTCAACTTCTTGATGCCCCGATGCATACTTCTCAAGCTGAGCATCCTCAAGGGAGAGGAGTTCTTCGTGGATTTCTCGGAAGCCAACATCCGGAATCTCACCCTCGGTCGTAGTTCCGCATGGCAAAGTTTTGCAAGGTATAGTGGGAAGATCGAGGAAGGCACCGGGTCTCTTTCAAGCTCATAATAATTGTCCGGGAAGAAGTCTTGTAGGTGAAAACAGGTTTCATTCGTCGATGGTTCCCCACAACTGTTTCTAGCTTCCTCATTATCCAAAGATCAGGGACGCTCAATAGAAGTCTGCAAGGGATAGATTGATTCCTGTCCAGCGTAGCCTACAAACCCGATCGGATGGTTCCCCTGACAAAACTCCGCGGACAACTCTTCTTCACTAAATTTGGGACCAGGGTTGTCGATATACGCCACTTCATTATGAGGAAAGAGAGTTGCCGTGGTAAGGTGCTCCTGCGTATCTCGATATCTCCTCTGACTTTCCACGGCGGTAGACAGGAGGGATAGTATATTCGAAGTATTCAGTGATTCCGCTAAGCTCTGTGCCAAACAGCGGATATGGTGAGAGTGATCCCAGATGTCTCCTGAAACTGCATGCAACATCCTCGCCGGGGGGCCAGTATCTTATACGAAAGGAGAGAGAGAGAGAACTGCACAAGTGGCAAACACGTCAAAAGCACGGGTTGCATAAACAGGAACCGAAAGTCGCGATGGAAGCACAACGATTCAGATAATTAGCTCTATACAATTACTATCCACAGTATGTCCAAGTAAAATTGAAAAGTGTAGAACACGAAAATTATCGCGAGGTAGGGATAAGAGCTAGACACTAGGATTCAAGAGATCCTAAAATAACAAGCACGTTGCCTCCCCGGCAACGGCGCCATAAACTTGACGTGTGCCCCCGGTTTGATAGCCGCAAATGGCCGGGGAACCCGCATGAGGGTTTAGATATTTGTAACCGTAAGCGCACTGTGTTGTAGTGTGGCTTGGGGTCGAACACAGGGAGGCTAGGATGTGCTTGTGTCAAGGAGGACTGAAATCACCCCGTGGGTGAGCTAGCCCGAATCGGTTGATGGGTTGTCACGGAAAGGAATGCAAGGTACAAACAATAAGAAAATAAACCCGGGACTTTGGTTTCCACTCCAACGAGCGACTCTCGCCGATGCGGCCTACGGGTAGGATGGCGATCGGAATTAGGGTCTAATGGTGAGACGTTACCTCTGAAAGTGGTACCGGCATCCCATGGGCCCGATATTCCGGTCGGTGCCCGGGATGATACACCGGACTTCCCGGATTCGATCAGTGGGCACTCCCGTGTCCATTAACACTGATCGATTCTGGGAGCACTAAGTTCATAATGATAACTCCCAACATCTCATCCTGTCGCTCCCGCGCGCTAGGATTCGGCGTCTACGCTAAGGGCGTGAGCTATGGCTAGGGAGTCAACCGCCAAGTTTATTCCCCCTTGGCCCAACGGTCAAAGGCGGTCTTTTTCCCGCCGATGACAATAAAACACCCCGCGTAACCGTTAGATTCCTAATCCCTATCGATTTCCTAACCCTATGGATGCATCGGGAAGAGCCCCCGAAGGGGTTTCCGCCAAAATCCCAGATTTTGGAACTACTCACAAATATTCATTAAAAAGCGATCTAAACGAAAATGAACCGTTGAAATCATAATCAAACGATTGGAATGCGAAGGTAGTAGAGCAATTAAGATAATACTAAAGTTTAAGAAAGATCCGAAAACTTACAATAGAAAAGTAATTACAGCCGTCACAATAGGAGAAAACAGTAAAAACTAACAGCTCCCCCGTTTCTGGAACCCTAGGGGTCCTATTTATAGGATCTCGTATCACCCGATCGGTTGACAAGTCAACCGATCGGGTGATCCGTTACAAATAATGAACAGAAAACGGCGGACTTTCACCCGGTCATATGAACCGGTCGGTTGAGTTCTTGGAGTGACCGGTTGGATCTTGGCGCCATCGGGTGAAGGGATCGGTTGGGTGCCCGTGTCTCGACTCCTCAGCATCAGCTACAGATGAACCGATCGGGTGAGAGTCACCCGATCGGTTGGAATTTGGCTTGAAAAGACAGAGAGTTGGCCCCCGTTGAACTGACCTGTGAACCGGTCGGGTGACTTCCACTTGAGCTCCGGCTGAGACCGGGTGGTGCACGCGTGCATCACCCGATCGGTTGGAGATGACCAACCGACCGGGTGAGGGGCTGAAAGATGTAATCTTCGTCGTTTGACCCCCTGGATCACGCGTGACTCCTCCCGTTGCTCCGGGGAGTTGAGATATTGTCGTTAAACGTCCCCTACGTGGGCAATCTCCTGCAAACATGGAGAAACAAAGAAAAGTGAAAGAAAACGAGAAAAAACGAGAAAACGAATAAAAGACGGCGGAAAATACGGAAAAACACGAAAGAAAACGTGCGTGAATATATGAAATATAAACGCACGTCACCGCTGCGGCATCCATAGAGGACTTCAAATCGTCCCTCAGTCCATTATAAAATAGGTTGATGATCTACCAGCGGGGGAGCTCTTGGTGAGGACCCTTCCTTTGCATTTCTTTCTACCTCACCCACGCTTCATGTAGTGACTCATGGCTAGCCTGGGAGAAAGAGGAGATTTCGCTTCTTAGCTTCATCGTCTTCCCCGGAGGAAAGAACTTATTCAGGAATGCGTTCAAAAGCTGCTCCCAGGTTATGAACATGTTAGGGTCCTTCTCCCTCAGCCATTGCTTCGCTTTATCCCGTAGAGAGAACGAGAATAATCTTAACCGAATAGCCTGGGTCGATACGCCATTGATCTTAAATGTCTCAAACTTCTCCAAAAATGAGTCTTAGTACTCGATGGGATTCTCCATGGGAGCTCCAGAAAATTGGTCTTGTTGGATCCAAGCCACAAGTTATGGCTTCAACTCAAAGTTTTCAATCGTAATGACCGGAGGTTGAATGCTGGATGTAGACCCAATAGACGGCATCAAATATTCGAGCAAAGGCTTTGGAGAAATGACGTTTCCTGCCATGGCGGCAAATTCTTCTCTTCTTCTGCTTTCTGCGTTCAAACGCCTCAGGGTAGCGTTGATCTCGGGATCCAAAGGAACTAAGTCGTTGAGACTCCTTGAATTCCTGCGCATGAAAAATTAAGATATACTGTGAAGCACGTAAGGTATGATGCGAAATAAAAACAAAAATAAAAACAAAAGTGTAGAATGTGAAAAATTATCACGGGGTAAGGACGTGGGCTAGTCTCAAGGATAACAAGGTCCTAAATGTAACAAGCACGTTGCCTCCCCGGCAATGGTGTCATAAATCTTGACCGCATGTCCGATTGGCACTCAAATCAGGACGGGGATACTAGGATTAGAATTTTTAAACCGCAAGTGCACGGTGTCGAAGTGTGGCTTGGGGGTCGATCACGGGGAGGCGTGTATTGTGCTTGGAAACAATAAGGAACCGGATCACCCGGTGGCTGAGCTAGCCTATTCTCTGGGTGGTTGTCACAATAGTAGATTAATGGAAAAGATGTAAGAGGTAAAAAATGTAACCTAGGACTTTGGCTTCCGCCCTATCATGAGTTCTCACTATTACGGCCGAAGGATAGGAATGTGAACGGATTCTAGGGTTTAGCAGTGAGACGTTACCTCTAATAGTGGTACCTAGCGTTTTATGGGCCCGATATTCCGGTCGATGCCCAGGATCATACGCTAGGTCTTCCCAGGTTCAGACGGTGGGCATTCCCATGTCCAACACTGTGCGACTTAGGGAGCACTAAGCTCGCAACGATTGCTCCCGACATTTCATTCAAGTCGTTCCCACACGCAAGGAGTCGCTAGGGGGGAGCTATGGCTAGAGAATCAAACTCCCATTTTATTTCCCCTTGGCCCGATGGTCAAAGGCAGTCTTTCTCCCGTCGATGACAATGAAGCGCCCCAGTGTAACCATCAAAATCCATATATCCTATCGGATCCCTAATCCTATGGCCATTCTAGGGAGAGCCCACGAAGGGGCTTCCACCAATATCCCAGATTGAAGAACTACTCACTATTCATGGCATGAAATGCAATAAAACAGGTTATAGCCATTAAAATAGAAATCATGCAATAGATTACTGTAGCAAATAGTAGTATAAACGCAATATCAAAATGTTGGAATGATCAAAGAACTTACAAATAGAATTAAATTCAGAGCAGCCAAAAATCCCTAAAAACAACTTTTAAATGGGGATTACGTTTCTGGGAAAACCTAGCCCTATTTATACAATTTGAAAGATGCCAGTGAATATTCCCACAAAAGACAAAAATAGACATTCACCTGATCGGCTGAAACTTCAACCGATAGGGTGAGACGATAGGAAACTTGGTCTTCGGCTCTGATAGATCTCACCCGATCGCTGAACCGATTGGATGAGTCTTCGAATTCTCGAGCATGGGAAGCAGCAGCTACAGGTGACCCGATCGGTTGACAAGTCAACTGATCAGGTGAACTTTGGCTCTCAAAACAACGTTCTGTGTCACGCCCACCCGATCACTAAACTGATTAGGTGGAGTTGCCTCTTCCTCGGAACTGATACGTCCACATGAACCGATCAGGTGGATCTGTCTACCCGATCGGTTGAGAGCTGATACATGGTTTATCTTGACGATTGGCTCTCAGGATCTCGTGCGACACCTTGCGTTACTCCGGGGACTCATGATGTTGGCCTTGTATGTCCCCTGCGCTAGCAATATCCTACAAAAGCACACAAACACAACAAAAGTAAAAAAGGAACTAAAAACACAAAGGAGCGGATTTGGAACAACAAAAAACGACGGGAAATTACGGAGAAGACGTGCATGAATATATAAAATATAAACGCACGTCACTTGGTATCCCTACACACCACATGCCACACAAAGCGCCACGTGGGCAGGTTAGTAGCACCAAGCCCAAATAAAGAAAGTTGCTTGGATAGAGCATCAAATTTAGCCAAGAGTAGGGATACCTCATCAACGTCATACTTACCTCCCCTTCTGGAGGTGCTCATCTCATTGCTGCATGAGTCATTATTGGCAGCCATGTCATCCAATAACTAATTTTCTTCATTCGGAGTCTTATCCTGATCACGTCATTAGCAGCCGCGTCAATCAACATTCTTACTTCTCGGGTCAACCCACTGTAGAACGCTTGGATGAGTAGCAAATCGGGCACACCAAGGTGTGGAAAATTGCATTGTAGATCCTTGAATAGCTCCCAAGCCTCGTAAAGGGATTCCCGGTCCAGCTAATTGAAATTGGTGATCTCATTGCACATCTTTGTTGTTTTCCCTGGAGGAAAGTATTTGGTTAGAAACACAATGGATAGACTATCCCATGTAGTGAAGGTGTTAGGACTATGGCTTCTAAGCCAATCCTTTGCCTTGTCCCTAAGAGAAAAGGGGAATAGTCTTAACCTAATGGCATCATTCGTGATGCCATTCATCTTCAAATTATCCATCTTCTCCATGAAATTGTTGAGATGGCCATTTGGGTTTTCTATAGGAGATCCTCCAAATTGATCTCTTTGCACGAGGTTGATGAGAAACGTCTTCAACTCGAAGTTATTGTGCTCCACTAACAGATTCTGGATGCTAGTTGTGGACCCATTGAAGGGCATGGAGAATTCCGAGAGCGATCTGGGGGCCGGAGGTGGTGGCGGTGGAGGCTTTTGGGATTTTCGATCTCTACCATTGATTCAAGAGCTAAACTCCTCCTCCTTTCGGCGTTAAGCCTTCTTGCAGTTGCCTCAATCTCAGGATCTAGTAGACGCAAGTTCCCAATGTCTTGAGATCTCCTGGACATACAAGAGAGCTAAACCAAAGAAAAAATGTTAAGAGCATCAAGAATCAATAACAAAGATAAATATGAATAAAAGTAAAAAGAAAATGCAATATATCAACAAAAACTAAAATCGATATCAAACCGTGCCTCACTGGCAACGGCACAAAAAATCTTGTCCGCTAGTGCGAACGCTGATAAAATTTATACCGCAGTGCAGGGTGTCGTGTGTAGCGCTACAGGTCGAACACAGGCAGGCAGTTGAGTACCGATTTTTGGGTCTTCGTTCGAGAGCTATGCAATCGAATGGGTGATTAAAAAGAGAATAAAAGTGTGGAATCAAGGGATAAAAGCTCTAGTGCTTAGAGTATCCCCACCATTGAACTAGGAGAGGTCGTTGGGTTCATTGGGACTCAGGAGAGGTCGTTTAACCTAAGGGCATTCACCTATCCCCACTCTCTTGGTGCATGATAGGATATTCCCTTATGTTATCTCCTAACCCCCGCTCTCGCGAGGCAATGATAGGCATATCCTAACCTATGTCGATGCCGACTTTCGTTGATACATCGGTATATGTCAGGTGCATTATGCTCGACGAATGTCCTCAATCTTCCTCCCGACAACAGTGGCTTTTAGGGATTAGACCTATATTAGGAGGGCTCTAATCGATGCACGACTCTCACCGGTCACACCGATAGTATTGATCCTCGTATGGATCGAAATCACGGATTAGTCCCGACTCTCACCGAGGGCCAATCGGTTCGTCCAAAAGGGAGGGGGGTCGAATCTATGACGATAGTTGGCATCCCAATATATCCCAACTCCTTCATTAATCCAGCAATTAATCAAAAGTTCATCCAACCCATGGCCATGATCCAATGGGGTTCAACCCATTGCCCTAGATGAAAACTACCCACTACCCATTGTAGTAAAGATGATTTCTAACATTTGGTAAGAGATGAAAGCCATGGATTCAAGGTATAAGCACAAGGAATCGCAATACACAATAATAATAACAAAAGAGGGAACGTCTATTAAAAAAAGTTAATCTAATGCAAAAGTAACAAGCTAATACAATCAAAAATTACTGAATAAAAGAGAGTTAAATCCTTACAAAGCCCTTCAAAAACCCAGAAAAACATCAGAATAAAAGATGGGTTCATTCAAGGATGAAGAAGATCTTATATACATTCCCAAAAGACCAAAAAACCAACCAACTGCTCTCTGGCGGTGCCCAGATTCGTGTGGAAACCCCATTTGACGCGATCGCATCGAAAACAATGCAGACGCATCATCCCTATGCATAATTTAGGGGCGCAGAGGCAACAGTAGGGATGTGGCCGCGTCGAATCCAACTTGAACGTACACGTCAGCATCTAAACAGTCGTATGGAGCGACCATTTAGTCTTTGGTTCTTCAATATTATGTGGCCGCATCATCTGTTGTCATTCTAGCCGTGTCGATTTCATATCTTCAATCAACTCATCAGCGACGCGACCGTTTGGAGATCCTTTACGCAGCTGCATGGAAATAGGTTCTGGAGCTTAATGATGCGGCTGTTTGTAGCAGCTAGACACAGCCGCGTGGGTTTGTGCTCTGCTCCTTGGGTGCTGTGATACATGCGGCCGCGTCGAATTAATCTGGCCATTTAGATCACAGTTCTTCACTAATCTCCCCCTTTTGCATAGTTTGATCTCCCGGCTCCGCTTCTTTTGCCCTTTCGCGCTATTTTCATGCCATATGGTCCCTAATCAGCATGTAATTCCTGCAAAGCATAGAAGGGACCATAAAGCGAAAGAGGAAACAAAAATGGGGGAAACTGGGGAAACAAGAGAAAACTGTGAAATAAATAATGAAAAAAACTTGTATGAAAAAGGGGGGGAAACTATATACAATAAACACTCATCATATGTATTTGTCCAATCATCAACGTAAACTTAAGCTTCAATTTAATCAAGCAAGAGCATCTTTCATCTAATATATTTCCACTGGCATTAAACTATTGTTCAACAGCAACTGTAGAAACTAGCATTGCCAGAACTTGTTTGGCTATAATAGCCATAATTGGAAAATGTTTTTAATGCTCATGCTACCATTGTGATATATAAAATTCATTATTGTTAATACATTAGGCTGGCATGCATGGCAGAGAAAATATTTCAGTTGAATAAATAAGCACAAGATGGATACATCGCCTCAGCATGTAACGCCCCGCTTCCCAAGATACCCGGGAAGTACGAATCCGTCCCAGATTTTTCCAGAGTAGCGAGCGTTACGAATGTAGAAAGGGAAAGAAAAACAAAGAGTTCACATGCCACTGCACACTGTTGGGGTAGTACCTGTAATATTCCCAACAAACAGGCAGAACTGTTGGGTTTTATAGACCCTCAGGACACAAATATATGCCCGTCTTAAGTCGGACGGACTATAGATCGAAAAGAATGCAGCAGAAAAAATTGATTTGTTAAACTATTTTAACGAAGCCCTAAGGTTAAAGACCATTATGCAGGATCTTTGCCGACTTGGGGTGGATCTGACCACCCCAGGAAGGATCAAACTACTGCGACATAATTAAAATAAATTAATTAAACTACATACCCGGAACCTTGCTTGCACCGGTAAGGTGTACCAAACCGCGTCCGCGCCGCTCCCCGTCCCAAGCCAAACCGCTTCCCGGACCGCATCGCGTCCTGAGCTGAAACGCTTCCCGAACCGCACTGAGTCCTAAGGCGAGCAACCCCCTTGTCACTGATCCAACCACGCGCCGATGAAAGTTTCACTTGAGTGGATCCTCCGTCTAGACTTCAGATCCGATCCGAGCCCCTTCGTGGCTTTGCTAGAGCCCTTCAGGAGCAAGGCAGAAATTTAGGAAGAGGAGAAAATATTTAATTTAATCTTAGATCCGAGTGTGCTCCATACTTTTGGGAGCCGCTCAGATCTAGAGCTTGGGATGAGTTTAGAGGAGGTGGTATGCCCCTATTTATATAGGCGGTCGATCCCTCCCTTTTACTCCACTTCCGATGTGGGACTATGTTTTTAGAGTTTAATAATTCAAGTTAGTTTGCCTTTCATAAAGGCCAAACTTCCATGAATTTTAACTCCCTCACCGTTGAGCTTCAATCTTGATACAACCTATCAAATCAAAGAGGGTTGAACGGTGAACGCATAGGAAAAAACGACGAGTCAATCCGACGTCGTTTGACCCCTCAAACATTGTCTCAAAGTTAGCCAAAAACCATTCAAAGATAGAAAATCCATCCGTCAAAAAAATCATGGGTTTCAAAAACCCTAACCAGAAAATTCGGGCTTGGAGGGCCTCCATTTTCGCTGGGTTCAACCCAACAGTTTGGGCTGACTTGTTTTGGCTCTAACGTGTGCATTTGGGCTCCGTTTTTGATGCGATTTGAACTTGCATTTAGAGCGGGACGATCCCGTCATCTAGGTAACCTTTTCAATGCGTTTATTATATTAAATATGGTATTAAACAATTTAAGACACATTTAACTCCTTTTGCATCACATGCAAAATAGTCCTCTATCTAAGCTTAAAATATCATTTGCATCAGATACAAATGATCTGAGGGCATACATCCCCAACATCTGCTACTTGCACTCAGGATCATTTATCCCAAATGCAGAAGATAACTGCAAACTCTTTGCAGTGTTCTATCCCTTGCATCAAATGCATATTCTCCCTAATGTTTTTACATATTACTAGACGAATGTCGCACTCTGTGTGAGACCCTGCAGCCTGACCCTACTACAGGTGGGGCTCGAAGACCCAGACAACAGTGACTACGAGCAGAAGTTGTTGTCCCTGTTTTAGTATCATACTTATGTGGTTAACTCATCGACATGAGTATTGTCGGGACTACCCTGACTGTGTCCGTGATGAATTCCGCAGTTATAGTCTCTTCGTTTAAACTCGTCGTCTAGTTCAAGCCTAGGTTATGGTCAAACTGTTAACCCCAACAGCTCGAATCCGGTTAGTTTCCATCGATCTTTAGTCAAATAATGTTGGACATCTTCCAACATACTCTGGCCAGAGATTTCACTAAAGACCGAACTAAACATACTCTGGCCAGAGATTTCACTAAAGACCGAACTAACTCTACGACACTAACTCCCATTGACCGGGAGAGACGAATCCTCTCTTGGTCATTACTCTCCTCATGCGCTTGAAATGTCACCCAACCAAAGACCTTTCGAAAGGCCTAGCCTCGAAGCTATGTCAGTGATCTAAGTAACATCGTTCACACACAGGTTCGTACAATGTCCTCAAGTCAAAAGACCAACTTGCCTATCATCACTAAGAGTTAACAGTAATAGATTGGTCAATCATAACCATATGACAACTCTTGATGGGTCGTTCAGTGAACTCATTCTCCAATGAGCACCTGTGTCTCGTCTTCGATTTCGCCAAGTCAAACGATCATGAGATCATCATTACTGCTATACGGTGAAGACTAAGACACAATGGTCTATTCGATGTTTCGATATCCTTTTCTCAAAACATCTGTGATCACGAACCCTTTTAGACTTATGCTACAGACGGTCAAGCATTTCTCCATGATCGAGATACTCATCTCGATACATGTTTGACCTTGCATTAAGTCTCAGGACTTTACCTAAGTTAATATTTAATGAAAACTACATTATGATTAACTTAGATAAATTTATACCAAACAGCTTACTGTTATTTTGAAAAAGATGTTTGTACAATTACACAGAGACGTATGCCTCGAGGACATACATCTCCAAACATCTCTCACTTGCAGTCAGGCCCATTTATCCTGGTATCTCATACCGCATTTACACATAAGTCTTTCTGGACGTCATGTGGTAGAGCCTTCGTGAGTGGATCTGCTAAAACATCTACTGTAAAGACTTAAAGGGTTTTCTATGTTTATCTTAGACCATTTATTTGAATCTCATCCAAATAATTTACTTTGGTCCTTTGGAATCCATTTAATTTTCCTGGATCTTATCCAGCTCACCGTACCATATGACAATAATTATAAATAAGTTATTGGTCATTTAGACGACTCATATTCATTTTTGATAAAGTGTCAAAAATTTTGATTACTTTGTCAAAATATATATTTGCCCGCCTCTTGATGCCTCACATGTATTTTATTTGCTCCCACTGACCTTGAAAACTCTCTGGCTAATTCATATAAGTTCGTTCTTTTAAATCATATTTATAAAATGAACTGTAAATGAATGCTCCAATTTTCATGGTTATCATGAGCGTTTACATCGAGTTCGGTCCGTGTAGATCTGTACGCATCCGCTAGCGAGACAGTTTCATCATAATCCAATTATAGGAGTAAGGATGAAAACCATTCTCAACCAACGTAACTTGCACTTCATTACTTTCTTCTGCACCAATCTTCTAACTTGAAGATTTTTCATGCAGAAAAAAAGAAACATTTTCTTTGGACACATAAACTAAAGTCCATACTTTATTTACGTGCATGGACCTATTCTGATTGCATAAGTTGTTAATCAGAGTCTATACTCTGAATTTCATCCTGGAGGTTATTCTAAACCATCATCGACAATGATGTCATACTCGACTCTTCGTCTCACGAGACCTGAGTAATCCTCTAACTTCCTAACGATTGATTTAATGAATATCTTATTGATAATGTTCTCATAGAACCTTATCAAAACCTAGACATTTCTATTTGGGACTTAACCCCAGAGGGAGGATCGTAACTCAGACAACTTAGCCATGAGTCGCACGATGTCTAACAAAGTGTGATTCATGCTCTCTAACACATCCAATATGTTTAAGATACTTGTCCTGAGAGAAAATCACATTTTCTTTTATTTACGCAAGATTTATACAGCTAAGTATTCGACTTTTCAATCTAATCAAATCAGTTCAAATACTTCTGTTTCTCTATTTTATTAGACTTTTGTTTCATCAAGAACATGTGTCGTAATAATAATAAGAACTACTTATCCTGGCTAACATAGACTTGGGTCCGGGTACATCAGTATGTACAAGACTGTGAGTTCAATAACTCATTCTCCCACTGTCTTATAGAAGGAGCTTCGGCCATTACACCTTTGAGAATAAGATTCACAAGTGTCCGTAGACTTCATAATATGAGAGGTCAGACCCCTCTTTATGTAACTTTGTGAAGCTTAGTCTCTTTGATACGGCCTAGTCTATTTTTCTATATAAGTTTATTACTATCTTACGTATTCATATATTAACATTTAATATATTATAGTTATTACAAATTACTCACACAAAACATTGCTTCAGAAGCAAGGTG
>JAULAV010006363.1:0-27716 GCA_030789695.1 Scilla litardierei | reverse complement strand
GCTCCGTTTTGGCTCTACTCTCTGCTTTTCTTCCTCCAGGTGGTTTCTTCTTCCTCCTAAGCCTCGAACGCATTCCTGGAGTGTTCTTCTTCGCCTCGGTCATCCTCCTTATGATAGATATCCTTTCCTCCTCCTCCTGTCAAAAAATAGGACCCGTCGTCACAATTTTTCGGGCAAACGACTCAAAAACACTAATAAAGTCTAAAACAAAAATAAAAACTAAAATAGAAAAAATGCGATAACCGTCGGGTTGCCTCCCGACAATCGCTCGTTTAAGGTCTTGAGCTCGACCCCTTTTAATTTTCAATTTAGCGCGGGATGTTGGGTGCATATGAGATGCACCCGTCGAATTTGCCGGGAAGACCGCTCGGATTTGGATCATGATGGTGTGTGGTCTTCCCGAACGCCCCTTCGTCATGGGAAATGTTGGGGGGTGGCTCTCCCAAGCTAGAGCTTGTTCTGGTCTTCGACTTTGCCGGTGACACCGATCGTCGTATCGGTGGAGCTTTCTTCGGAGTCCTCAACTTCGAGAGCTTGCAGAGCTCCCGTATTCTTGCGACATCAGCGTCGCTATCATCAATCTCCATGGAGATATCGGGGGAGTGCTCCATCTCCTCTTCCTCGGCCAAATCTAGGCCTTCTTCGAAGCTATCTTCGTGGGGTGCACCGATGGAGTGGGGGATCGCCTCTTCGATGACCTCATCAAGGAGGTATGAAAGGTCATCCGGCCATCCTTTGA
This sequence comes from Scilla litardierei, assembly GCA_030789695.1. Taxonomy (NCBI): domain Eukaryota; kingdom Viridiplantae; phylum Streptophyta; class Magnoliopsida; order Asparagales; family Asparagaceae; genus Scilla; species Scilla litardierei. The sequence goes on along the minus strand of JAULAV010006363.1, from coordinate 26,977 downwards.
GCAGATATATTCTATTTACTTCGCCCATAGGGACTCCTTCGGAATAATGCTTTAGACGTTGCCCATTCACCTTGAACATGGCTCTGTCTTTCCCTTCCAATTCAAAAGCTCCTCCCGGTTGTATGTGCTTGATGGTGAAAGATCCGGACCATTGTGACATCAACTTCCCGGGGAATAGTCGGAGTCGGGAATTATACAGCAAGACTTTGTCTCCGACCTTGAAGTCCGTGACAGTTATGCGGGCGTCGTGGAGAATCTTGGTCCTTTCTTTGTAAATTCTTGAGCTCTCGTAGGCATCTCTTCTAATTTCATCAAGCTCATTGATGTCCAAGAGTCACCTCACCGCCGCACTCTTATAGTCATAATTGAGGGTCTTGATGGCCCACTATGCGCGGTGCTCCAATTCTACCGGTAGATGACAAGCCTTCCCATAAACAAGTTGGAACGGCATGGTGCCAATGGGAGTTCGAAATGCCGTGCGATATGCCCATAGGGCATCGTTTAACTTCATGGACCAATCTTTTCTAAATCGGTCTACGGTCTTTTCAAGAATTTGCTTTATTTCTCTATTCGAAAACTCCACTTGTCCGCTCGTCTGAGGGTGGTAGGCCATGCCAATTCTATGGTTTACCCCATACTTTTTTAACATGGCTTCAAATTTGTTCTCTATAAAGTGACTTCCCCCGTCTCTTATCAAAGTACGGGGTACCCCAAAGCGCGGGAAAATATTCTGCTTGAAAAACTTGGAGACAACCCTCGCATCATTGGTAGGGGTGGCGATGGCTTATACCCATTTGGATACGTAGTCCACGGCCAATAAGATATACTTGTTACCCTTGCTTGACGGAAATGGTCCCATGAAGTCCACTCCCCAACAATCGAAGAGCTCGATTTCCAGAATGGGCCTCATTCGCATCTCATTTCGTTTGGAAATATTCCCGGTCCGTTGGCATCTATCGCACCCCTTGACGAAGTCGTGCGTGTCTCTGAACATGGTTGGCCAAAAGAATCCACTCTGCAATATCTTAGCTGCAGTTTTGGAAGCGGCGTGATATCCCCCGCATGGCATACCATGGCAATGCAAGATGATGGAGGTGGCCTCCTCCTTAGAAATACATCTCCGGATAACCCCATCCTTGCATATCTTAAAGAGATACGGATCTTCCCAGAAATAGCTACGGACCTCATGCATAAACCTCCTCTTTTGCTGTGCGGGCATCCCGCTTGGTTTAATCCCACAAGCCAAGTAATTGACATAGTCCGCATACCAAGGAACTTCCCCGGGCCTTATGGCGTAGAGCCTCTCATCAACAAAGGAGTCATCGATGGGCAAGCTTTCGTCCTCTTTGTCGCGAATAAGCCTAGATAAATGATCCGCCACAACGTTGTCCGTACCTTTCTTATCTCTGATTTCCAAATCAAACTCTTGCAATAGAAGTATCCACCTTATCAACCTAGGTTTGGCCTCTTTCTTGTTTAGGAGATACTTCAATGCCGCATGGTCGGTGTGGACAATTACTTTGGATCCAAGGAGGTAGGATCGGAACTTTTCAATGGAATAAACGACCGCTAGAAGCTCTTTCTCCGTAGTTGTATAATTTTTATGTGTGTCATCCAACGTTTTGCTTGCATAGAATATTGCATGAAGCTTTCTATCTTTCCTTTGCCCCAATACCGCTCCAATGGCTTGGTCGCTTGCATCACACATGAGCTCAAAGGGAAGACTCTAATCCGGTGGTTGTATGATGGGCGCAGAAATTAGTGCTTCTTTCAATGTGTTGAACGCCCGCAAACATTCTCCTGAAAAAACAAATGGAGCATCTTTAGCAAGCAAGGAGGTAAGGGGCTGGGCAATCAAGGCAAAATCCTTGATAAAGTGGCGGTAAAACCCCGCATGACCAAGAAAGCCCCTAATGCCCTTAACATTAATAGGAGGAGGGAGTTTCTCGATTACCTCAATCTTCGTCTTATCAACCTCAATCCCTCTTGAGGAGACAAGGTGCCCAAGCACTATCCCTTCGGTGACCATGAAATGACATTTCTCCCAATTAACAGTAAGATTATTTTGTTGACATCTTTTAAGAACTTTGGTAAGATTAGCCAAACAAGAATCGAACTCACCTCCATAAACAGAGAAATCATCCATGAAAACTTCCATAATATTTTCAATATAGTAGGAAAAGATCGAGGTCATGCACCTCTGAAAGGTGGCAGGTGCTTTACAAAGACCAAAGGGCATTCTACGGTAGGCGTAAGTGACATAAGGACAAGTAAATGTAGTCTTTTCTTGGTCGTCTTCATGCAAAGGGATTTGGAAAACCCCCGAATACCCATCCAAGTAGCAAAAGTATTTGTGTTTAGCAAGCCGTTCGAGCATTTGATCTATGAAGGGTAGTGGGTAATGGTCTTTTCGGGTGGCTTTATTTAGTTTTCGATAATCAATGCACATCCGCCATCCCGTGACAGTGCGTGTAGAAATGGGCTCCCCTTTTTCATTTTTTACAACGGTCATCCCCCCTTTCTTAGGGACGACGTGAACGGGGCTAACCCATCTACTGTCAGAGATTGGATAAATAATGTCGGCCTCAAGAAATTTAAGGATTTCCTTTTTGACTACTTCCTTCATATTCGGGTTCAACCGCATTTGAGGCTCAATAGAAGTGGCTTCAGTGTTTTCCAAGTGGATTCTATGCGTGCATAGCCTAGGGCTTATTCCCTTAAGATCAGAGATAGTGTAGCCAAGGACATCCTTGTGAGCCCTAAGGACTTCTAATAGTTTTTCAAGTTGATCTTGGCCAAGGTGGGCATTAACAATCACCGGGAATGTCAATTTACTACCCAAAAAAGCATACCTTAGATTCGGCGGTAATTGTTTAAGCTCTACCTCAAAGGGTGTCGTACCCTCTGCTTCGTTACCTTGTGTGAATTTGGCTTCTCCTTCAACATCTGAGTTTAGCTCACTCTCGAGTGGAGGCTCAGATTCCCTTCCTAGTGAGGACGGTGCATCTGAATAGATGCTCTCCAATTTTGCGCTTGCATCGATAGGACCACCACCTTGCTCCGGTTCGTTCCTGAGATCAAGAAATACGTCAGCAGATTCATAGATGCAAGAGTGGGGGTCGTAGAGTGTATCTCCCTGAATATCGGTTTGTTCGAAGTATTCCTCGGGAGTGTAGTACTCTTCGACGCATGTTCTATCTCCTTCAAAATATATCTTGTCGTCCCTCACATCAACTCTGATATCGCCCGTGATAGTCCCATCCGGGGAGATTTGATCCATCACAAAGCTAGAAAATAATTATTCGACGAGGTCCTCGATATTAATAGCAAAAGCTCCGGTAGCGTGGACCTCATCAATTAGTTCCTTAAGCAGCTCCGTAAAAGATTCATCATCTCCCTGGCTAGAGTCAGTCATTGGAATTGCATCCCCCATTTTACCAGTTAAGATCTCGTGAAAAAATTTCGGGAGAGCTTGCAAAATAGGGCTGTAAACAGAGTTAGAAAAGAATGAAGAAATAAATAAAGAAATTAAAGAAAAATAACCGGGTGATCCAAATAGAACTCCGTTAAAATAGCGTCCCCGGCAACGGCGCCAAAAACTTGATCGCGCCCCGGATACACACGCAACCGGGACGGCGACACTGTAGTCTTACCGCAAGCGCACGGTGTAGCGGCGAGCGGGTATCGAACACAAGGAGGGCTAATAACAGTGTCGTCTTCAATCACCTGGCTATAAGAATAGTCGAGAAATGTTCGCAAATATGCGGTCACAGTCGTTCAAATGTATGAAAGAAATAACAAATCAATAAAGACACCTAGGGATAGGGAATCCCCGCTACTTACCGCATCTCATCATTGTGATTCGTAGGTTTTCACAATTGCTAGACTTGAAGTTCGGATGAACTAGTTGCAACTAAATGAAGAACCAAGCTCATGCTCTCGCGCTATTGCCGGTCTATAGCCAACCTAGGGTAGGGTCCAATCTCTTGCAAACCCTAACCTAAGCAAGCTAGCGTGAAGAACAACATCATCGTTCAATCGTATCTCGAGCCCACTCTCGTGCAAACTCGAGCTACGACCTAGGTTGGGATAGTTCCTACCCGTCCAATCTCTTGCAAACGGGTATTGCTATAGAATTGCAATCGAAAACCCTAGTTTCGGTCCAATCTCTTGCAAACCGATTCCGGAGAAATTCAATTGCAACCCAATTCGAATTTCTAGGGCTTCCTATCGAGTTGGGATCCAATCTCTTGAAAATCCAAATCGGTATGAATCCCTAGCTATTCATATTAAATCAATCCCAAACTAACCCTATCAATCCTAGCAATAGTTTCACCAATTCATCACAAATTCGAAATTGGGCTCGTAGGGTTCATCCCTACGCCCTAAGACGATGAAACTACTCACAATCCATAATAGAATGCAATAGAAATTCACAAGTAAAATGAATGGAATTCATAGCTATATTCAATAAATCAATAAAAATGTAGTTTTTGAGAGAGAGAGAGAGACAAACCAATGAAGAACAAGATAGCATCCAACAAAATATCCCTTTCCTCTCCTCCCTAAAAGCTAAATCTAATTCCTATAAAGTTAATCAAAAAGGGGCTGCAAAAGTTCTGAAAAAGCTCTCCTAAACTAGGTTAAAAACTGGGGTTAAATACCCCCCAAAATCGCCCAAAACCCTTGACGAAAATGCCACTGCGCAGCCTCAAAATCGCAGTTCACGCTACAGGCAGCGCGGCTCACTCGGCCGAGTGAAAAATTTCACTCGGCCGAGTGATAGACCCTGTGCAATTACAGAGAGTTGGGGGTCTCGGGGGTCGTCTCCTCGGGAGTCACTCTGCCGAGTGACTTTTCTTCACTCGGCCGATGGGCGTTCTTCACTCGGGCGGACGGCGTTGGTCACTCGGCCGAGTCGGAGCTTGGGACTGTACAGACGAAAAACAGAGAGTTCAGCATCTTTTGTTGCCGTCGTCGTGGCTCCACTCGGGCGAGGGGTGACTCGGTGCTCGGCCGAGTGGTCTGGCGATGCTCGGCCAAGTGCACGCTGTAATTGGCTCTGTTGCGTGTCCGATCTGACCGGCCGAGTGGGCTGTCTATGCTCGGCCGAGTGACTCCTTCACACGGCCGAGTGGCATGCTGAAAATGCCCATTCTTCATGTTTTTGCCTCCTCGTCGCTCCTACGACGTTCTTTCTTCTTCCACTCCTCTCCAATCGTAAAATACCCCTCAAGAGAGTCGTCGGTGACACTCTGGAGTGGGTGCATCTCGGAATCACTCCAAATCGCTCCAAATCTCCTGAAATACGACAAAAACAACAAATCGTGAAAAGCATCACAATATTGTCGAATAAATATGAAAAACACGATTTGAGCGATCTAAATGGCATGCAAACATGCGGAAAAAAGGTGTAAAATATGGAGTGATCAAGAGGCTGCAGTCTTTGCTAACTGGAAAATTAGTTATAATGGTTAAGCTCATTGTCTACTACTTTCTCTTTTGCGCAGTGTACTTTTACTGTTCTAGAATGGTGGGGGGTCTCTTAGTGGGGAGTGACGTCGCTTGTGCCCTATCCTCCCTCTAGGATTTCCTCCCACCATAATAGGATAGTCTGTAAATACATACATATCTCAATAAAATCACGCTAACTTTTCATATATATATATATATATATATATATATATATATATATATATATATATATATATATATATATATATATATATATATATGGCTTGTATGCAGTAGTTGGAGAAGTATATTATAAAAGTGAGAAGTTTGATGACTAGAAAATTTTTGAGATATGGTAGAATAAGATGAAGGCAATCTTGATGAAGGACTATGTCTACGTGGTAGTGTATGATTCAGATACTTTATCAACAGATATCTCAGAGCTTGAGTAGATGGAGTTTCAGATTTAGCTATGATAACCATTTAGCTTAGTTTATCAGACGAGCCGATTTATCAAGTATTTGAGGAGACTACGACCAAAGAACAATAGAAAAAGCTCGAGAAGGTGTATCTTAAAAGATCACTTACAATAGGCTGATTTATTGAATACTTTCTTCACATTCAAGATGCAAGATGTGGCCTCATTGAAGGATCACATGGATACCTTTAATGGCTTAATGATGAAGATAATGACCATTGGATTGATTGTAGAGGTAGAACACAAGGTGATGATTTTACTCTTCGTTGAAAAACTAATACATGACATTTGTCAACGCCATAGTCAATAGTCAGGATACTCCCAGTCTAAAGAACTGATGTGAAGTTTTACAGTTAGGAGTTGAAAGATTGGATGGTATGAGCTGGTTTGAGCAGAGGAGATTCAGACAGTCATGGCCTATTTACTTCAGGATGAAGCAATGCAAGAGGTAACGACAGGAGAAGATCAAGATCATAGACTGGAGATACAACATGCTATATTTATAAGAAACCCAGATATTGAAAGCCAAACTGCCCAGATAGGATGAACATTGACAAGGAGGATGTGCTAACATCTTCGTCAGCTATAGTTATGTAGATGGTGAAGGTGATGATCAAGGAGGCTTATGATATACTCACAGCATGCTTGTTAGATGCTGTAAATCATGTATGGATCATGAAATCAGGGACAATGATGCCAATAGGGAGTGCTTCTACACGTACCAGGGAGGAAGGATGCATCAATCTTTATGGACAACAATAATACATAAATTAATTGGAATTGGTTCAGTGAGAATTATAACATTTGATGGCATGATACACACACTCACTAATGTGTGGCATGTTCCAGAGCTGAGAAAGTCATTGATTAAATTCTAAGGATTGTAAGTCTATGCTAGAGGAGGAAGCTCCTACAACATCAAAGAAATTGATGGAAGTGATGAGAGGTGAAAAGATAGGGACTTATATCCATTGAGGGAGACTTTGATATAGCACAAAGAAGAGCTTGGATGCTTTGAGGAAGCTTGGTCTAGTTAAAGGGGTGAATTTTATGGAGCTAGAGTTTTGCAAGGATTGTGTCTATGTCAAGCAAAAGGTTAGTTTCGGTGAAGGAAAGCTTTACACAAGATGGATTCTTGAGTATCTACATACTGATGTTTGGATTCGTACACCAATTCACTCTATAAGTGGAGCTTGTTACTTCAAATCATTTATTGAAAATTTTGCCACGAAAGTATTCGTGTATGTGATGAAGGAAAAGTCAGAGGCATTTGAGAAGTTCAAAGTGTGGAAGACCCTGTTAAAGAGTCAAATGTGAAAGAAGTTGAAGGTGCTGAGCTCCGACAATGGTTGTGAGTTTACCTCTACAATTGTTGTGAGTTTACCTCTACTCAGTTTAGGAATTTCTATGGAAAGGAAGGAGTAAAAAGGCACTTCATAAAACAGTAGACCCGTAATCGAATAGAATTACGGAGATGATAAATAGGACACATCTAGAGAAGGAAATGCATTTTAGATTTACATCAAGATTGTCAAAGGGATTTTTGGCTGAAGCTATATCAACCACATCTTACTTGGTGAACAAAATTATATCATCGCTATTATTGGATATTGGCATATTACCCCACTTTTGTTTTGATGATGATCACCTCATTATGTAGTTTCTAATGACCCTACTTATTGGGTAAAGCATTGCATGAAGCTTGAAGATTTCAAGAGTATTTTATTTTATTCTTCATGTAATCTTGCTTTTATTTCATAGAATATTTGTAGCCTTGAATAGATGTTCACACTTTCATTTTCATCATTTCCATCCTAGGGTTCCTTATAAATCATATAGAACTAATCCTTTTCTGATCATATACTCAAAACACTCTTTATGGTGTTTTCATGAGCATGATATATGCCTGGTAAGTGTTTACCAGACGTCTGGCCCAAAGCACTTTTCTTAGTGACTTTAGCGCATGATCAGACGTCTGGTATATCTTCACCAGACGTCTAAGGCGTTAGCTTTTGGATAGCTTGATATTGGTTTGCGACAGCCGTCTGAAGTTCAAAACCAGGCATTTGAACAGTTGCTCAAACGTCTATGTAGTGAACTCCAGTCGACTTAACAGGGTGAGTCTCATTTCATGTTCTCTCTATTTTTTTCACCCATTTGTGCTTGTCATCTAAAGAAGTCTTGCCAGAATACTGCACAGTTGATCAGGTGTCTGACAAGCTTACTTCAGTCGACTGGTTGCATGGAGTTTAAACTTCATTATTTCTTCTGTCTATCTCCTCTGCTAGTCGTCTGATTCTTGTAGGATCACTATAGATGGCAGAAAACACTAGAAGGGGGTTGAATAGGGTTGTCAGCAAATAATAAACTTTTTCGCTTAATAGAATGTAACGGTCTGTTTTCACTTGTACGCCTTGTCGTGCACGTAGTCTTGTTCGTGCACGTATTTATTTTAGACGTTGTCTGTATCCGAACCCTATGGTGTGATATGTCGTTGTGATCCTCTCTGAGAGTATTAAATTGTGGAATTAATTTGGAACGTCATTTCACGTGTCGTTCTCCTACGATTTGACCTTATTTGACGAGACGTCACGATTTTCACTTTTGTCGCGAGGCCTTTTTATTTTTAATTTCGTTTCTCCATGTCAAAATTGTGATCAGTCTTCTCTGTCTTCTTTTTCTCGTCGACCCGGTCACTCCAGTATTTATTTCACAATTTTTGGACTTCGTTTGACATACTTTCACTTTTGGCCCAACCTATTGTATTTTTAGCCCTAAGTTTCACCTAGATTAATCCCCCCTAATAATATTATTAATAATAATTTTCCCTAACTTTTGACCTAGTCTATTTTTTCCCCTCTTTAGCCGCACACAACACACACAGGGAGAGAGGGAGTCTTGGGCTTTTGATTTGATTAATAATTTTCTTTGTTTTTAAACAACAACCCTAACAACTACACCTAGAGCCCTACCCACGTTCACAGCAGCCCTACCCTATTAATAAAGGACCTAGGGCATTAGTTTTTTGCAGCACACTCAAATCGCGCCGCCCCCATACGTTATTCACGTAAAAACCCTGACTTCTTCTTCGTTCTCAGTCTCCGACCGTCGCCGACCAAGCCTCACTCATCCCCGACCACCCTCCTCCCTCCCACATTACTGCAGGCCGCCGTGGGTCGCCGTGAACCGCCGGAAAAATCCCCACAACCGCAACAAACCCTAGCTGCAGCCTCATCATGATTCCTCAGCCCGCACTCGTCACCGGCGGCCTCCTATCGTCGTCCACCCCTACCCCGACGTCCCTCATCCCTCTGCACCATCGTGGGACCCCACCTACCGCCGCAAAAGATCCCCACGCCATCGTTTCCTGCAGATTTTCGCAGCAGCAGCAGCAGCGGCCGCCGCCACCGCTGCCGCCGCCGCAGGCCGCCTCTCCCCTCCGCCGTGAGTCCCCCTCTGACCCCCCTGCACCGTTGACATCATCCCTCTGTCGTTCAACAACTGAAACATCGAGGGAATCCGCTGGTTTGCGTGTTTATCGACTTCGTTTTGCGTCGCTGAATTCCCATCGATCCCCCTCGCTGTTGGAGTCTTCCGACAGCCCCCTACTTCTCCTCGGAGTGCCTCCTGATGTCATGAACATCTCCTACGACGCTCAACATTGTTGACTTTGCGTACGTCGAACCGTTCGTCTCGGTTTGTTGTTACGGCTTCCCGGAAGTCGTAAAAACGTATACCGACCGCCTACTCGCTGTTTGGAATCTTGATTCACTGATTTGGTCGCTGCCCGAGAATTGACGAGCGTGGAATCTTATTTGGAATCTGGACGTGGAGCGTTTTCTATTATTCCAACCCCTGGCGTCGCTACCCGACGCGAGTGTAGCTCTCGCGTCGTGTAAGGGTAAATTTCTGAACACTTAGGATCCCCAACCCATGCCTGTTAAACAAGATAAAATTTGGTGTTTTTAATTGTTTAGATTCACTAATAAAGATAACTTAATTTGTGACTGTAGGCTGGTGGATCCGAGAACATAGGTAGACTGGACTGGTTGGACGATATTTGCAGAACGTTTGAATTCAGGCAAGTGAAACTTGCCAGATCTTTGTTTAGGCCGTGCTTTAGGCCATTTCCTGGTTTAGGCGTAAAAGAGACTAGGCGACGAAATGATACTCGCCTAGACGCAATTTTAAGATCTAGCTTGACAACGAAGCTAGATCTATCACCCTGCCATCTCATCCATGCATTTCTGCCTGTCACGTTTAATTTTCATATCTGTACGCATTTTACTTGTGCTCTGCCTGTCACGTTTAATTTCCTTATTTGTACACATTTAAATTACAACTTGCTATGCCATGTCATCCATGCTTGAGTGTTGCATTCGTAGCACACGCTACTATACTTGTACTTCCTTGTTCAGGCTAGGCACCTGCGTTGCAGGCACAACCCTATGCCAAATACACTTCTTGGCTCGTGATCCAGAAGTGGGCTACATGTGTTGGTCAAAAGCCAATGCCCGATACACGTGGAGGGGTAGGGATAAGCGATCACTTGAGCGTAGGAGTTGGCCCGTACAGCCACTCCAGCCAAAGGCGTAATCTCTGAGCACCACGTGTTTACTTGACTTGTGAAATCCATGTGATTGTTTAGTAGCTCTGCTACCCATGCCATACTGTACTTGTGCCTTGTTAAACTTGCTGCCATGTCAAACTTGTCGCATCTATTTAATTGTTGCATCCATACTTTAAAATGCCATGTCATCGCATCATTTTAGAACTGCTAGGTTGTTTTACATTCCTTTTAGTTTCCTTGCACAAAGTCTTTGTAGACTTTGCTGACATGCGCCCTCGTCTCTTTGGGTGTCGCATGTTAGTTACCAAGTCAGAGTCCGTTGCTGAGGACGAGGAGTTCTTGGACATTGAGCCTGGGTCCACTGCTGACGGGAGTACGAGGACACCTGTGACCAGTCGTAGAGTTTTCCTTCGTCGTTACTTTTGCTTAGTCTGTTGTTAGGTTGTTGGTGAGTAGCACCTTTCTTTCTGTACATTGATTATTTCTGTCGGCCATGCTTGGGCCTTTTAGACTCTTTTCTTTTAGCCTGGTGGCTTTTCGGGGATGTTGAAATTTATCATGTACATTCTGAGATTGAATAATTTGTTTATCTGTCTCCTTCTTTTATTATTATTTTTGTTCTGCTACACACTTGCAGGGACCTTTATGTGGTTATTCCAGACGCTTTACAGACTGGAGCCTCACAGCTCCAAGTCTGAGCGGACCTTCTCACATCTCGCCTCCATTTTAGGGAAGTGGGGCGTGACAGGTTTTGTTGGTGGCCCATGCATGTCCTCTTGCAACTGCGAATTATCGGAACAACGATAATAATTGTAGAATGTCCATTAAATAAATTAAAACATCCAAAAGTCATAAGCTTTGAGTCTAATTTAAATTGTATTCTATGTCATTAGATGGCTGGAAGACGACAGACCCGAGCTGGTGGTGGGCCCGACCATGTTGCGGTGCCGGATAGAGAGCCCACCAATGCTGAAGTGATGAGGATGATGCATCAGATGATGCATGTGCAGCAGGGCATGCTCCAGAATGCCCCTCACTTCGAGCCGGGAGCGAAGCAGTTTCGGGAGCTGGGCTTGACTTATTTTGATGGATCTGAAGTACCGTTGGCTGCAGAGGAGTGGATTCGGAATACTGAGGATAATCTGAGGATGTCGAAGAACAACCCGACTGGATGGGTTGATTTGGTGAAGAAGCAGCTCAAGGATAATGCCCGTAGCTGGTGGGATGCAGAGGAGGAGCTGTTAGTGAGACCTATTCCTTGGGCTACTTTCAAGGCTAGGTTCGATGAGGAGTATTTCCCAAAGGCTGCCAGGAGGGAGATGTTGTAGCGATTCATTGATCTGAAGCAGGGAGATCTCTCGGTGGACCAGTATCATCAGGAGTTCACCAGGCTGAGTCGCTTCGCACCGAAGATGGTGGAGGATGCTGAGGAGAAAGCTCAGAGGTTTCTGCAGGGTCTTTCCTTAGACTTGCAGAGCCTGATGTCTTCGTCTGATCTGGAGTCGTATCAGAAGTTGCTGGTAGCTGCTAGGAGGCAGGAGCGGATTGTGAGCCAGAAGAGAGGACAGACTTCTGGAGCTGGGAAGAGACCTATGGAGCAGGTCAGAGCAGTGGTTAGGCCTGGGTCAAGCCTAACCAGTCGATGCAGTTCAAGAGGCCAGGTGGGCCTACTCTGAAGACTTGCCATTTCTGCAACAAGACTGGGCATGTCAAGGAGCAGTGCAGGAAGATGTTGGGACAGTGCCTTGTTTGTGGAGATCCTGCTCATGTCATGAAGGATTGCCCGAAGTCTAAATAGCCATGGAGAGGACCAGTTACCGCTCAGCCGTTGCAGCAGAGAGCACCTGTACCTACTGGACGTGGAGCGCCCCTTGTTCTGCAGAAGCAGGCTTTTCAGCAGGCTTTGCAGCCGATGAGACAGGCTTTCCTGATGACTGCAGTTGAGGCTGAGACTGAGGATGAGGTTATTACAGGTAACCCTCAGTCTAGTTGTTTCTTTTCTTAGTTAATCTTGTTTGTTAGAATATGTTTGGTTACATTATGATTGCTAGAATAGGTTTTGATTATTAGACTGTTTGTTAGGTGTGATTTTGGTTTGCACTTTCCCTGCACGAGTCCTCTTCGACTCTGGTGCATCGATGTGCATTATATCCCGGAGCTTCGTGGACAAGCATTCCTTGTCGACTTACCCTCTTCCCAAGAGTTGGGATATCGTTATAGGGAATGGCGTAATCTCGGTGCATCGTGGTTGCACGTCTTGTCCGTTGGTGGTCTGTGGATATGAGCTTTACGCTGACTTTATCGTCCACGACATCATCAACTATGATGCCGTCCTTGGGATGGACTGGCTTGGGAGTTTCTTCGCCACGATCGATTGCCGGTGAAAGAAGGTGGTGTTCGAGATTCCAGGTCATCCGGTGTTCGAGTTCAGCCGAGGCAGCAGTTCGCTTGGTCCTGTCAGGTTTCGGGCCAAGCCGATGGAGATCGTTGCTATGCAGATGGAGCAGAGTAGACCAGCTGTGGTGCGAGAATTCGACGACGTCTTCCCTGAGGAGATATCTGGACTGCCGCCCGATCGAGCTCTCGAGTTTTCGATCGATCTTATTCCGGGAGCGCAGCCTATTTCGAAGGCGTCGTATCTTATGGATCTAGCTGAGTTGGAGGAATTGCGTAGGCAACTGGATAAGCTTTTGCAGAAGGGTTACATTAATCCCAATGTGTCTCCGTGGGGAGCACCGGTGTTGCTGGTGAAGAAGAAGGATGGTTCGCGTCGCATGTGCGTGGACTACAGGGAGCTGAATGCCGTCACCGTCAAGAATCGATATCCATTGCCTCGTATAGATGACATCTTTGATCAACTTGGAGGATCGAGAGTGTTCTCTAAGTTGGATCTGAGGAGTGGCTATCACCAGCTGAAGGTGAGGAAGGAAGATATTCAAAAGACAGCGTTCAGGAAAAAGTATGGTCACTACGAGTTCGTGGTTATGCCATTCAGTGTAACCAATGAGCCCGCAGTTTTTATGAACTTGATGAATCTGATCTTCTACGACTTGCTAGATAAGTTTGTCGTTATTTTTATTGACGACATCTTAATCTATTCAAGGTCGGAGGAAGAGCATGCTTCGCACTTGAGGACAGTATTGGAGATTTTGAGGAAGCATCGTTTGTATGCTAAGTATTCCAAGTGCGAGTTCTGGCTTGATAGGGTTGCTTTTCTTGGACACGTGGTGTCGGGAGATGGAATATCGGTGGATCCTGAGAAGGTTAATGCTACCAGAGAGTGGCCTGTTCTACAGTCTGCGCCTGAGATCCGGAGTTTCCTTGGGCTTGCAGGTTATTATCAGTGTTTCATTAAGGACTTTTCTTGAATTGTTGAGCCGATGACCAGACTGATGTGGAAGGATGTATCTTTCGTCTGGTCCGATGATTGTGAGAGGGCCTTTTCTATTCTGAAGGAGAGGTTGATGACTGCCCCTGTTCTTGTTGTGCCCGATCGGAGTGGAGGATTTGAGATCTTTTGCGATGCTTCTGGCAAGGGTCTCGGTTGTGTTTTGCATCAGCATGGGCACGTGGTTGCGTATGCTTCTCGTCAGCTTAAGGCTCATGAGAAGAATTACCCTACGCACAATTTTGAGTTGGCTGCAGTCGTATTTGTGCTCAAGATTTGGAGGCACTTCTTGTTGAGTGAGAAGGTGAAGATCTTCACCGATCACAAAAGCTTGAAGTATATCTTTACACAGAAGGAGCTCAACATGCGACAGCGTGGATGGTTAGAGCTCATGGCAGATTTTGAGATCGACTTGCAGTATCACCCTGGCAAGGTGAATGTGGTTCCGGATGCGCTGAGCAGACTTCCAGCGGTGAAGATGTTGACTTTGCAGTGGAGGTTGCATCAGGATTTTTGCGAGTCTGGTATTGAGATTGTGCTTCCTGGAGAGGTTTCTTCGTTGATGTGTATGCAGATACAGTTGACGATCATGGATCGAATCAAGGCAAGTCAGGCCGGAGATCCGAAGCTGGTGAAGATTCGGGAGCAGGTAGAAGCCGGTCTGCGGACTGACTTCATGATTCACGGAGATGGTTCGTTGAGATTTGGAGCCAGGTTATGTATGCCAGCTGGAGATATTAGAGAGGATTTGTTGGTCGAGGCACACAGTTCGCCGTATTCTGTGCATCCTGGTGGTACCAAGATGTACAAAGATCTTCGTCTAAATTATTGGTGGCATGGTATGAAACGGAGTGTGGCTCAGAGCGTAGCCAAATGCTTGGTCTGTCAGCAGGTAAAGGCGGAGCATCAGCGTACGGCAGGGTTGCTACAACCGCTTCCAATTCCGGAGTGGAAGTGGCAACACATCACTATGGATTTCGTGACTGGACTACCTCGGAGTCCGAAGTAGAATGATGCGATTTGGGTGATCGTAGACCAATTGACCAAATTCGCGCACTTTATTCCCTTCTGAGTAGGACAGTCCACTGAGACGCTAGCGAGGAGATACATGGAGGTAAATTCTTTTACTCTCCGTTTTATTTCCTTTCCTCGTTTAGATAGTGATGTAACGTGAATCGTGTAGGAGATCGTGCGACTTCATGGAGTCCCCGTGAGTATCGTGTCAGACAGAGATACAAGATTCATATCTCAGTTTTGGCAGAGTCTGCAGAAGATCTTGGGTACGAGTCTGAGTTTCAGCACGGCGTACCATCCGCAGACAGATGGCCAGTCCGAGAGGACGATTCAGATTTTGGAGGACATGCTGAGCGTGTATGCTGGACTTCAAGGGATCTTGGGAGGATCATCTCCATCATGTTGAGTTTACCTACAATAACAGCTACCAGGAAAGTATTGGCATGACGCCATTCGTCGCGCTATACGGGAAGAAATGTCGATCGCCACTGAGCTGGGATGACATTGGAGATTGGGAGCTGTTAGGACCAGAGATGATCGTGGAGGCTGTGGTTGTTGTGAGGAACATTCGGGAGAAGCTGAGGATTACGCAGGACCGTTTCAAGCATTGGGCAGATGCTAAATGGAGGCCTTTGAAGTTTCAACCTGGAGATCATGTCTTTCTGAAGATCTCTCCAAACCACGGAGTTATCCGATTTGGGAAGAGAGGCAAACTGAGTCCGAGGTACATTGGGTCGTTTGACGTCCTGGAGAGAGTTGGAGCGGTGGCTTATCGCTTGGCGTTGCCGCCGTCACTAGAGGGTGTTCACGACGTATTCCACATATCTCAGTTACGTCGATACGTCAGTGATCCGTCTCATGCTGTGGATTTCTCAGAGATCACGGTTCGTCCGGTTCTGTCCTATGATCAGTAGCCCGTTGAGATTCTGGATCGACGGCAGAAGCAGCTGAGGAATAAGACCGTCGACTTGGTTAGAGTGCAGTGGCGTCATGGTTCCCCTGGGGAGTGCACCTGGGAGGGTGAGGATGATATGAGAGAGCGCTTTCCACACTTTTTTCCGAGTAGTGATTGATGTTGATTCCAAGGACGGAATCATTCATAAGGTGGGGAGGATGTAACTGTCTGTTTTCGCTTGTACGCCTTGTCATGCACGTAGTCTTGTTCGTGCACGTATTTACTTTAGATGTTGTCTGTATCCGAACCCTATGGTGTGATATATCGTTGTGACCCTCTCTGAGAGTATTAAATTGTGGAATTAATTTGGAATGTCATTTCACGGGTCGTTCTCCTACGATTTGACCTTATTTGACGAGACGTCACGATTCTCACTTTTGTCGCGAGGCCTTTTTATTTTTAATTTCGTTTCTCGATGTCGAAATTTTGATCCGTCTTCTCTGACTCTTTCTCTCGTCGACCCGGTCACCCCAGTATTTATTTCACAATTTTCAGACTTTGTTTGACCTACTTTCACTTTTGGCCCAACCTATTGTATTTTTAGCCCTAAGTTTCACCTAGATTAATCCCCCCTAATAATATTATTAATAATAATTTTCCCTAACTTTTGACCTAGTCTATTTTTTCCCCTCTTTAGCCGCACACAACACACACAGGGAGAGAGGGAGTCTTGGGCTTTTGATTTGATTAATAATTTTCTTTGTTTTAAACAACAACCCTAACAACTACACCTAGAGCCCTACCCACGTTCACAGCAGCCCTACCCTATTAATAAAGGACCTAGGGCATTTGTTTTTTGCAGCACACTCAAATCGTGTCGCCCCCATACGTTATTCACGTAAAAACCCCGACTTCTTCTTCGTTCTCAGCCTCCGACCGTCGCCGACCAAGCCTCTCTCATCCCCGACCACCCTCCTCCCTCCCACGTCACCGCAGACCGTCGTGGGTCGTCGTGAACTGCCGAAAAAATCCCCACAGCCGCAACAAACCCTAGCTACAGCCTCATCACGATTCCTCAGCCCGCACTCGTCGCCGGCGGCCTCCTATCACCGTCCATCCCTACCCCGACGTCCCTCATCCCTCTGCATCACCGTGGGACCCCGCCTACCACCGCAAAAGCTCCCCGCGCCATCATTTCCTGCAGATTTTTGCAACAGTAGCCGTCGCCGCTGCCGCCGCTGCAGGCCACCTCTCCCCTCCGCCGTGAGTCCCCTTCTGACCCCCCTGCACCGTTGAAATCATCCCTCTGCCGTTCAACATCTGAAACAGCGAGGGAGTCCGCTGGTTTGCGTGTTTATCGACGTCGTTTTACGTCGCTGAATTCTCATCGATCCCCCTCGCTGTTGGAGTCTTCCGACAGCCCCCTACTTCTCCTAGGAATGCCTCCCGACGTCACGAACATTTCCTACGACGCTTAACGTCGTAGACTTTACGTACGTCGAACCGTTCGTCTCGGTTTGTTGTTACGGCTTCCCGAAAGTCGTAAAAACGTATACCGACTGCCTACTCGCTGTTTGGAATCTTGAATCGCTGATTTGGTCGCTGCCCGAGAATTGACGAGCGTGGAATCTTATTTGGAATCTGGACGTGGAGCGTTTTCTATTATTCCAACCCCTGGCGTCGCTACCCGACGCCAGTGTAGTTCTCGCGTCGTGTAAGGATAAATTTCTAAACACTTAGGATCCCTAAGCCTTGCATGTTAAACAAGATAAAATTTGGTGTTTTTAATTCTTTAGATTCACTAATAAAGATAACTTAATTTGGGACTGTAGGCTGGTGGATCCGAGAACATAGGTAGACTGGACTGGTTGGACGATATTTGCAGAACGTTTGAATTCAGGCAAGTGAAACTTGCCAGATCTTTGTTTAGGCCGTGCTTTAGGCCATTTCCTGGTTTAGGCGTAAAAGATACTAGGCGACGAAATGATACTCGCCTAGACGCAATTTTAAGATCTAGCTTGACAACGAAGCTAGATCTGTCACCCTGCCATGTCATCCATGCATTTCTGCCTGTCACGTTTAATTTTCATATCTGTACGTATTTTACTTGTGCTCTGTCTGTCACGTTTAAATTCCTTATCTGTACGCATTTAAATTACAACTTGCTATGCCATGTCATCCATGCTTGAGTGTTGCATTCGTAACACACGCTACTATACTTGTACTTCCTTGTTCAGGCTAGGCACCTGCGTTGCAGGCACAACCCTATGCCAAATACACTTCCTGGCTCGTGATCCAGAAGCGGGCTACATGTGTTGGTCAAAAGCCAATGCCTGATACACGTGGAGGGGTAGGGATAAGCGATCACTTGAGCGTAGGAATTGGCCCGTACAGCCACTCCAGCCAAAAGGCGTAATCTCTGTGCACGACGTGTTTACTTGACTTGTGAAATCCATGTGATTGTTTAGTATCTCTGCTACCCATGCCATGATGTACTTGTGCCTTGTTAAACTTGCTGCCATGTCAAACTTGTCGCATCTATTTAATTGTTGCATCCATACTTTAAAATGCCATGTCATCGCATCATTTTAGAACTGCTAGGTTGTTTTACAATCCTTTTAGTTTCCTTGCATAAAGTCTTTGTAGACTTTGCTGACATGCGCCCTCGTCTCTTTGGGTGTCGCATGTTAGTTGCCAATCCAGAGTCCGTTGCTGAGGACGAGGAGTTTGTGGACATTAAGCCTGGGTCCACTGCTGACGTGGAGTACGAGGACACCGGTGACCAGTCGTAGAGTTTTTCTTCGTCGTTACTTTTGCTTAGTCTGTTGTTAGGTTGTTGGTGAGTAGCACCTTTCTTTCTGTACGTTGATTATTTCTGTCGGCCATGCTTGGGCCTTTTAGACTCTTTTCTTTTAGCCTGGTGGCTTTTCTGGGATGTTGAAATTTATCATGTACATTCTGAGATTGAATAATTTATTTATCTGTCTCCTTCTTTTATTATTATTTTTGTTCTGCTACGCACTTGCAGGGACCTTTACGTTCTTATTCCAGACGCTTTACAGACTGGAGCCTCACAGCTCCTAGTCTGAGCGGACCTTCTCACGTCTCGCCTTCATTTTAGGGAAGCGGGGCGTGACATAGAAGTCCTTCTAAATTGTTGCCTAAGTCTCAGATGAGAGTTACCTCAAATGTACTTAATAAACACAAATATTATTAAGCTTCTGAGAAAAAATGAGTTACAACGGAAATAAATAACCCAAGCAATAATAATGAGAGAAATAATCACAATGCAGACACATAGATTTTATCCCGGTTCGACCCCAACCTTGGCCTACGTCCAGTCCCTGACTCTTTTCGGGATTTAATCCACTATTGCAACAAGCAATACAGACACTAGCTTTACTCGCTATGAATTTTCAACGCACACACCTAGTTACAACCAACTATGATTTCCAACACCAATTTTCCTTTTAACACGGGAATTACAAAACCCAAGTCTTCTCCAAAGAATTTACAAAAGTATGAAATTTGAGTACAAGATTTCCTATAAGCCAATGATATATAAGTGTGAAATGTGGCTTTAGAAAATCTGAAAAGTTTGATCAAATAAATGATATAAATAAAGCACAATTCGATCAGATAGTTGTTTTTAAAATTGATCTACAAAAATGATGCACTTGAGCTTTTAGAGATCAAATATTCAAGATTTTAATATTTGAAAAAGATATGAATTTAAAACACAAAGATTAAAATAATAGACTTGTAATTTGAATCTCAAAGAAAGAAAGCTTTATTACATGGAGATCAAATAAAACATGTACTATCGAAAGGCTAAAATGAAACAGAAAAAAAGATCTTAAAAACTAGCACAAGAGAATAAAAATTAGTAGCCTATAAAACAATGAAGAACATCAAATAGAGCTTTTGAGAACTTTTTAGCACACGAGCGATTTCTTTTTAATAAGAATTGTTGTATGCAAAAATCTGAAATCATAGCTATTTATAGAGAATTATTAGCACAAAATCAGCTTGAAATCAGCTTGAAATCTGCTCAAAAAGCCTTCTCTAATGGCTAGTTTAAATTCAAATAAAACTACCAAATCTGTCATAGTTGACCCAGATAGTCAGCTATCTCACCCAGATAGTCGGCTATTTTCAAGGATATTCTGCTATTATTTTGACATTAAGTTTTGAATAAAATCTTCCTGCCAGTAGTCACCTATCTGGCTAGGATAGTCTGCTATTTGTTGACACGTGAGTTTTATACTAAAAACACTTGAAAATATTTTATAAAAAATATTTTAAAATACTATATGGTTTAACATATTTAAAACCCATTTTTCAAGAATTTGTGTGTGTGTAACAAATATATATTGGCTTTAACATTTGTAGACTATAACTTACACAAACACACTTCACTAGCACTTGTTCTTTATTCTTCGTCTTTAGCCGTTTCCCATTGATCTTACGTCTTCGTAAGATTTATGAGTCAGAGCCTTCGTATTCTTCAATTCATGGTTCAATAGTAGACTTTTGATCTTGGCTCTAAGTTCTTTGATTTACTTCATAATGCGCTCAAAAGCTTCATGGCTATAAAATAAATCTATACACACTTGAAACAAATATGTTTGTACTCATATCACTTGTGCACATAATCAAAATCCACTGGGGTGGGTCTCAATTTCCCAACACTCTCACCTTTTTGATGATGACAACAAATGATATAAAATATGAAAATAAAATGAAATTAAAAATTACTTATGCACCCCATGTAGAGATGCATGATTGCTATGGAGAGGCTACCCCCTGCATCAATGCTAGTTAGCAATAAGAAATAAGATATGCACCAGTTACATATTATTTTTCATTTGAATTGTCATTTTTTATAGCTGTGAGCTTTTCTCCCCCTTTGTCACTTCAAAAAAAAATAATATGAACATGTATTAAGAGTTGTGCCAAGAGTAAAGAATATGGTACCAAGTGTATATGCACAAATATTTTATATGTATAAAATAACATACGGAACATGAAATTAAGGTACCAAGTGTTTGATGAACAACATGTTACATCAACAAATTAATTTCTCAATGCCAAGTGAAGAAAAAAAATATCATTTAATAATTTAATACTATGTGTAAGCATTAAAAAATATAATTTTTCAATCCCAAGTATTGATCATCATTTAATACCATCAAACATATAATTGAGCTATTTTACTAGATGTCTCAATAATTTCTCATAAGAAGTGTCGGTATCATTTTGCATAAGATTTTTCAATATTGTCATACATATGTAAAGGAATATCACTTAGCAAGCTTGTCATGCAATATTTAGCAAGCAAATTCAAGTCATAAACTAGCCTAACAAACCATAGGTGAGTGTTGTAAGTTCAAATATTACATCACATTCTCACATCATGAGACAAAATTGTGAGAATCACACGATTGTAGCAAATAATATTACAACCCATAATATTGTTCAATATAACAGTTCAAAATAACATAGCATAAGTAAACATGTCATGAAGCTATCCACATCGAATCTCCTCCTTGAGTTCCTCGAGCTCGTCATTGACATCATTAATTAAGGCATCGGTGGTGTCATGCCATTGCTTCATTGTCTCCTTGAGGCCCTCTATTCTTTGAATCACATCATCCCTTATGCTACTCATGCATTCATTTGATTGAATCTCCATCTTGTCAAGCCTAGCAATTATGGCTTGTTGAAATGAAACATATATGGTGGGATGTTTTCAGAAAATGAATCTTTTGCTTGCTCTTTAGGTTCTCTTTCTTGAGCTTCCTCTTCTTCTTCTTCACTATCATCAAAATTCTTCCTGGGGTCCGCATGGAGTCCCATTTGATTGAGAGAACCCACATCAAACAAAGTCATGGGATCAATAAAGTGGGTCTCACTCTCAACGTCCACTCCGGCGGATATGAAAATATATGTGAGATAGTGGCCGTGGTGTATTGGGAAAGTGGGATTCACAGAATTGGTACTATGCAGGATGTTCTTGAAGATAATCTCAGACTAATTGATTTTGATTTTGGCTAACATGGCATAAACACACTTGGCTTGGTTTAGGGATAATACGTTTCTACTCTCTCCGTTTCGATTAATATTATAGGACAAAATATTGGGGAGAATTCGTGCAATAGGAGTGAGGTGGCTGGTAAGCAAGCTAGGCATATAATGTTTGCCTTCTCGATATATGAGATCGAGGACATCCTTATCGATCATTTCTATTTCACAGAGTGGTGCCCCTTGGTTGGGATGCCAAATCTCAAACCCAAACTCTCCATATCAAGGAGAATAGTTGCATCAAGGACCTTAGTGGAGATCATAGGTGATCGAGTGGAGGTTACGGTGCAGATGATCATATTCGTGTATAAAAAGGTTGATTAATCTAGGAAAATATTTGCACCTATTATTGTATGAGAATATGTTGGTCAAGACTTGAAATTGGAATATGCATTGATCGTACGCACGAATGCTTTAAATTTTTGTAACCGCAAGCGCACGGTGTAGGGTAGCGCTATACGGGTCGAACTCAGGGAGGCATTCGTTGATTACTAATTTTGTTCAATGTTTGAAAGCTACACGATCAAATAATGGTTGAGCTGAGAAATATGGGTAAAATCAGAAGATAAAATCTTTTGGGCTTAGGATATCCCCACCATTGAACTATGGTTAAAATTGGATTAAGAGTTAACTGATTTTTGGATTCATTGGGACTCGGGAGAGGTCGTCTAACCTAGGGACGTGCTCCTATCCCCCACTCTTATGATGTATGATAGGATAGTCACTTATGTCATCCCTACCCCTGCTCTGTGATGATATGATAAGACTACCCTAACCTATATCGATGTCGACTCTTGTCGATACATCGATATTCATTAGGTGCATTACGTTCGACGAATGTCCTCAATCTTCCTCCTCGCCACTCTCGTGGTCAGAGATTTGGATCTATATTAAGAGGGCTGTAATCGGCCCCCGACTCTAGTCGGTCACACCGGTAGTATGAGTCCTTATAGGGATAAATAACCCGAGATTGGTCCCGACTCTCGTCGGCGGCCAATCTAATTATCCACGAGGGAGGAGAGCGATCTAAAATGACAATTGGCATCCTAATAAACCCCAAAATCATTAATTACCCAACAATTAGCAAAACTATTTCATCCAACCCATAGCCCAATTTTAGTGGGGTTCAACCCATTGCCCTAGATGATGACTACTCACTATCCATTAACAAGGATGAAAGTAACATCATAGATTCAATCAACATTGGCATGGATTCAATTAGAAATTCGAGTCGCTAGAAATCAACCACAATAGAAATCACAAAGAGGGAATTTCTATCGTAAAACTCTCATCTAAAACAAGTGCAATAAATAGGATCAATAACCGTCAACAGAAAACAATGGACTGAAATTCTTCAAAAAGCTATAAAAATTGCAGAGAAAAAGCCCCTGAACGCAGCAGGGAAGATGGGTTTAAACACCCTATAAAAAGACCAAAATATCCCACTAACTAGCCCAGGCAGGGTCCCGTTTGACTTAAGAACTCAATTTGACGTGACTGCGTCAAAAACGACGTGGTCGCATCGTTCGCAGTGCGTAACATGGGCCAGGATTGTAGCAGCGATGCGACCACATGGTTGAAGCTTGCAGTCGCATCGATCACGGCTCCAGATCTCGTTTGGCCATCGTAATGGTCACGTAAAGCGATCGTTTGGATTCAGTGCTTTTGGGAATACACGGCCGCGTGGTCTACGTCACGGGACTGCATCGAAAATGCTTTCTTCAATCTTTCCTTCAGCGATGCAGCCATTTGGATGGGTTGACATGGAATATAAACTGTGAGTTGCTGGGCATCAGAGTGACGCGACATCGTCGAATTGACATGGCCGTTTATGACACTTTTCTCTTCTTTTCCCCACTTTGCATACTTGGAGCTCCCACTTCCGTTCCTTTCGCTTTTTTGTTCCTTTTTCATGCTTTATGGTCCTGATTTAATATGTATTTCCTTAAAAGCACAAAATGGACCATAAAAGCAAAATGAAAACAAAACCGGGGAAAATGGGAAAGTAATGAATGAAACAACGTAAAACGTGCATGCAAAAGGGTAAAAAGTATATACAAAAACCACTTATCAAAATCCCCCAAGCTGAACTCTTCCTTATCCTTAAGGAAGACAAGAGAGAGCGCAGAGGCATGTAATTATGCACACAAATGAAGACATGAGACTTCGGGAATTTCTTGAAAAACGAAAAACAAAAACAAAAATGGGGAAAATGGGAAAAAGTAATGAATGAAACAACGTAAAATGTGCATGCAAAAGGGGTAAAAAGTATATACAAAAACCATTAATCAAAATCCACCAAGCTGAACTCTTTCTTATCCTCAAGGAAGACAAGAGAGAGCACAGATTGGAGGCATGCAATCATGCACACAAATGATGACATGCGACTTCGAGAATTTCTTGAAAAACGAATTTATATGCGAGGGCGAATCGAATTTTCGAATTCATGGGACTTAAACTCTTGAAAAACGTATCCGAGGGCGAATCAAATTTTCGAATTCATGGAATTTAAGCTCTTCGATTTCTTTCCATCGATAAGAATATAATCCTAGGACATCGTCTCTAACCCATATCATCAAGTAATACACTAGATTATGGTCCATACTCAAATTCCAAGATATTTCCTTTAACCCGTCCTTAGATCGAAGGGATATGAGTCCAAGTTATGTCATGGTCGAAGAAGGGATAAGTTTGGGATAATGTGATAGGGGTCGATCGAGAAAGTGGCGCTCACAACACATCAATCTTCCTTGATTCATGATATTGCTAAGTTTATTCATGCTTTTCAATATATTTTTCTATATAAATATTTTTTTGGGATTTACAATTGGTTTATGCAAGGAGTGTTCGGTTGGTGACTCCTAGATCAGACGACCTTAGGGCACCGGGCTAAGAAGGACCCCTCAGACCTACTAACTCAAAACATTAGAATCCTTATTCATATGCATTCTCCCAAGCTAAACCTTTGACGCAAGGCCGCGACGGTTTCTCTCGTGGGGATCCGGTTACTCAGCGTCGCTGGGGGAACAGTGCACATATATTTTTTATATTCACAAATGTATATTTTTTGAAGGCATGCATAGGTTAAGCAAAGTCAATCCTCAGTACTAGGTGATATGTTGTTATCCAAGTTTTGAGGGATTATACTCCATTATACCCAACTATTAGCTTTACGGTCCATGCATAAGGTGGATTCCTAAGTTTCAACCTAGGTCAGTTTTAATTACTTCTATCTTAGGGGTTATAAGGACGACCAAAGTTACGATATTACAAGGGATTTAAAATTAGGGACACGTTCTATTCATATACTCTAATCAACATCGTGGAAATCAAGTGTAAAAAGTCTAGAAAACGAAATTCGACTCAAGATTCCACGGATATAAAAACTCGTGTTTGAAAAATTCTCGAAGCGAATGCAAGTATATACATATATATGCATGATGATGCAAGATGCAAGCTGCAAGATGTAGATGCAGATATTTTTGGAGTTTTTTAATTTTTAAGTTTTTTTTGGTTTTTTGAATGCATATAGGGAATTAAACGTGATGCAAATGAAAAACAAATGAAAAATAAAAAATAAAAAGGAAAATGGGGATGTAAAAGATGAAAATAAGGGTAAAAGGAAATAAAAACAGAAATAAGCATGAAATGCTCCTCCCCAAAGTTGAACTGAGCGTTGTCCTCAACATGATAAAAATCAAGGAAAAGAGATCGTGAAGACATAAAAATGTGATGGGGAAAGGAGGTCCAGGTTCATCTCCCCCAAGCTGAAGTGAGTCATGCTCTATAAATGTGAGTGAGTGAAAGTGAGGGCTATGTAATCAGGGGGAGTGCAAGAGCCATCTAATTAGGATGTGCCACTGTCAGGTGGTGGCTGGGTGTGTGATATGGGTGGGATGGATGTCGAGTGTAATGGTGTGACTATGGTGGCTGTTGTGGGTGGGGAAGGAATGGATGTAGCCACCTCAAATGGAAGGGGTGATGGTATATGTATGGGTGGTGATGATGCAGACAATGGTGTGTGTAACGACTGCTTTTCATGTATCTGGATTTATTATAATATAATATATGTTTTGGTGGATTTTCTCCTCTTGTGTGGTTTTCGTCTCCGTAGATTTCATTTTCGATCGATTCGTCGTATTTTCTCGTTTCTTCCTTAGGATCGTCGATTTCGAAGTATGTCATTCGTGACGGACTTCATAACGGTCGTATCTAACTATTAGATCAAGCCTAGGAGTCTTAGGAATCGATCCCGGAGCTCCGCGCTCCGTATCGGAACTTTTTATGCTCATTAGCCGGTATAAGAAGGGGCACCGACCGACTAGATGACGATCCAGTCGGTCGGCAATCCTTCTTGGACCGACTAGTTGGCTTTCTAAATTTCCCAGGAGTTACTGTTTATCGTTAGTCGGTCTAAGAACGTTGATTGACCGACTAGGTTGCAAACTAGTCGGTCGGCAATGCTTCTTTAACCGACTAACACATCATCTTAATTTTAGTTGAGTTACTGTTTACTCTTAGTCGGTCTAAGAACGTTCATCGACCGACTAGATGCTAAACTAGTCTGTCAGTATTTGTTCATGGACCGACTAACTCTAAATCCTATTTTCATTCAGGAGTTACTGTTTGCACTTAGTCGGTCTGCGTTGGTCGACCGACCGACTAGTTGCTAAACTAGTCGGTCAGTGGTTGCTCTTTGACCGACTAACCAGTGTTGAAACCCTAATTTCTGGGCAGCCGCCAGCCCATTCTATTTAAACCCAACCCAAACGTTTTCTTCTTCACCAACACGACCCAAAACCCTAAAATCTTCCCCCTTGAGCCCACATCTTCCTCCAAGCTTCATTTCTTCATTCCAAGCCCTAAATCCATCATCCAAACCATCCATCCACTCTATCTACCTCTCATCTTCCCCTAAAATCTCACCAAATCCATCAAAATCCCCAAATCCCCCAAAACCCTAGTTTCCCCAAACTTCTCCAATCTTTTCCAGATCTGATCCTAGGGTTCCCCGGGGTGTTTCTTCCGTCTCCTCTCGGTAAGAAATCGTTCTACCGTTGTTTTCATAACCTATTTATATTTTTATGAAACCCT
>JAULAV010006362.1:0-26643 GCA_030789695.1 Scilla litardierei | reverse complement strand
GGTGAACTAGTCGTAACTGAATAGAGAACCAAGCTCACGCTCTCGCGCTATTGCCGGTCTATAGCAACCTAGGATAGGGCCCAATCTCTTGCAAACCCTAGCCTAAGCCACTAGCATTAGGATCAACATCATCGTTCAATCGCCCCTCGAGCCCACTCTCGTGCAAACTCGAGTTACGATCTAGGTTGTGATAGTTCGTATTCGTCCAATCTCTTGTAAACGAATATGGGTATAGATTTATAATAAAAATCCTAGCTTTGGTCCAATCTCTTACAAACCAAGTCTAGAGAATCTCGATTATAAACCTAAATCGAATATCTAGGCCTTCCCATCGATTAGAATCCAATCTCTTGCAAACCCCAATCGATGTAAATCCCTAGCTATCCGTAATAAATCGATCACAACCTAACCTCCTAGCAATTCTAGCAAAAATTCATTCATCACAAATCTGAAATTAGATCCATAGGGTTCATCCCCAAACCCTAGAACAACAAATCTACTCAAGCATAGTAATAACGATATGAGAATCAATAAAAATCATTGCTTGCATACAAAAAGATAGAAAAACAAAGATTCAAATAACAAGAACAAAATACTTAGCTTTGATGAAGATCTTCAATCCAAATACAAGCTTTTAGATCCAAGAGGGGGCCTAGGGCATGGCCTAACCTCTAAAATAGAGTCTAAGAAAACATCATGGAACTCCCTCTAATGATGGCTACAAACCCCTTATATAGCCCCCAAAAAACCCTAGCAAATAGCCCTTAAAACCCTCCGAACCCCGCGCCCGAAATCATGTCCGCGTGTAAGTTAAGTTCTGGGCAGGCAGCGACTCGGCCGAGTGGAAAGCTCACTCGGCCGAGTGGGAATTCCTGCAAAATTTCCAGAAAACAGCACTCTGTCAAAAACTGGCAAAAATTGGTCACTCGGCCGAGTGAGAATCTCACTCGGCCGAGTGGAAATGTCACTCGGCCGAGTGACACTGACATGCGAATTCCAGCACTGTAGCATTGACTTGCAGAAATTTTCCAGATTTCATCCGACCTCCGATTGACACGTTCTTGGTGGCGTTGGAACCATCATGAAGTCTATTATTCATAAAAAATATGAGAAAAATACGTTGACCTCTGGAATGATAGCAGATTTCAAAAGAGTGGAAGGTTGTCTGAAAATCTGGTCGTGTGTGTCATCAGCGTCACTCGGTCGAGTGTGATGTCAAACAGAGAGCAAGGAGGAGGATTGCTACTCCTTGTTAACAGAACAAACAGAGAGATGAGAGAACAAACAGAGAGAGAGATGACAAGAGAATTTGGTTTGGAGCTGAAGGAGACGCTGTGTTTTATTTCTCTGTTTTGCTCACCTATTTATAGCAAGTTACAGAGGGAAACGTGGGCAAACTAACGGCCCCACAATTCAGCCGTGAGTTCATCAGGGAAGACCGATTCTCAAGGCTTCTAAATAGAAACAAACTAACTATCCATGACCTATTCTCATGGCATCTAAAATGAACTGATAACAGACTTAAACAAACAACAAATCACCCCCTAAGTCTGTTGACCTGGCTTCACCTTAACGATTCCGAGCCTTTGTCTCATCTCCATAAACTTTACACACCCGAGCGCCTTGGTGAGTATATCGGCCAGTTGCCCATCCGTGCCAACGTGGTCGACTTCCATGCTACCATTCTCAATGCATTCACGAATGAAGTGGAATCTGGTGTCAATATGCTTACTCCGATAGTGATGTACAGAGTTCTTGCTCAGTGCGATTGCTGACTTGTTATCAACCAACAGCTTTATCATGCGCGGCTCATGTCCAAGTAGCTCACCGAGCAGTCTGCTCAGCCATATTGCCTGACATACTGCTGTTGCTGCCGCCATGTACTCCGCCTCGCAGGATGAGAGCACGATTACCTTTTGTTTCTGTGACGTCCATGTGATTGGGCTTGACCCGAGAAAGAAGACGACCCCAATAGTGCTCTTGCGGTCATCAGCGTCTCCAGCGAGGTCGCTGTCACTAAATCCGTTCAGCACCGGTTCTCCTACACCTCCTCTCTTGTAGCAGCATCCATATCCGGTCGTGCCCTGCACATACCGGATCATTTGCTTCACGGCCGCCCAGTGCTGTGCCCCTGGTGACTCCATAAGCCTGATCAGGATCCCCACCACATACGCGATGTCTGGCCTGGTGTTCACCAGATAGTGCAAACTCCCAACTACTGAGCGATAGCGAGTTGCGTCCACCGGGTTTCCTCCATCCTCATTGGACAGCCTCTGACGCTGCTCCATCGGCGTCAGGCAAGCATTGCAGCCTGCCATTCCTACATCCTTAACAATCTTGGCTGCGTACGCGCTCTGCGCCAGTGTGATCTCGCCAGGACTCTGCTTTACCTCGATGCCCAAATAGTAACTGAGGAGGCCGAGATCACTCATGTCGAACATCTGATGCATATGCGCCTTGAACACGCAGACATTGTCCACTTGAGCACCAGTGATGATGAGATCATCGACGTAGACGCCGACGAGGACCAGTGATGCCCCTGTACCTCTCCTGTACACGGCGTGCTCCAGCGGGCACTTATTGAAGCCGAGTGACGCCAGTGTAGTGTCCAGCTTTGCGTTCCAATCTCGAGGTGCTTGTCATAGCCCATACAACGCCTTACGAAGGCACAACACCTTGCCCCCGATGTTTCTGTCGACGTAGCTGGGTGGTTGTTGAACGTAGACCTCCTCGGTGAGCTCCCCGTTGAGGAACACCGACTTGACATCCATGTGATGCACATGCCAGCCTCTATGCGCAGCGAGTGCGATGAGCAACCTGACTGTCTCCATCCTTGCCACCAGAGCGAAAACCTCATCAAAGTCCACCCCCTGGCGCTGAGCGTATCCTTTTGCCACCAAGCGCGCCTTGTACTTCACCACCTCACCGGCTGCGTCGCGTTTGACCTTGAAGACCCACTTCAAGCCAATTGCCTTGTGCCCCGGCGGAAGATCAGCGAGCACCCAAGTCTGGTTCACGCGGATCGACTGCATCTCTACATCCATGGAAGCTTTCCAATCACATCTTCCAGCGCCTCTTCAACGTTAGCCGGCTCGTCTGCAGTAAGTAAACATAGGCCGATTTGCTCCGCCTCCTGCTCGGCCGTAGTGTCATAGATATCCGATAGGTACCGGTAGCGACGCGGCCCAATGTCGACATCGAGGGCCTCATCATGCGTGGGCGGTGTTGCCCATGTCGTGCCAGTCGACACGGCCGGCATGGGCATGCGTGGCTCAATGCTCTGCAGCGAGCCCGGAGCTAGTGTACGCACCTCGGGGATGTAACCGCTGTCATACCCACCCACTACAGACGAGCCTGTCTCCTCGTCTGCGGCAATTGTGCTGCGCTCCGTGGTGTACACCACGGTGATCGTGCTTGAAGCCACGTCGGGTACTGTGCCATCACCGCCACTCCAGCTCCACTTCTGCCGCTCCTCGAAGATGACGTCGCGGCTCACATGCAGCTTGTTGGCCACCGGATCGAACAGCCGGTAGGCCTTGGCGCCTTCCTCGTAGCCGACAAAGATCATTTTAGTCGATATGACTGAAAGCTTGTTGATACCAGGCCCGAGCTTCTTGACGTGTGCAATGCACCCAAACGTGCGAAGATGATGCACCTTGGGCTTCTTGTTGCGCCAGAGTTCATACGGAGTCCGCCCGTCGATACTGCGTGTAGGTGCCCGGTTGAGAACATAGACCGCGGTCTTCACCGCTTCTCCCCAGAACGCTGCCGACACTGACATGCTCTTGAGCATGCACCTGGCCATCTCCACTACCATTTGATTTTGACGTTCCACAACCCCGTTTTGCTGAGTCGTGTACGCAGCAGTCATACAATGCATGATGTCGTTGTCGTTGCAGTATGCTTGGAACTCGACGGAGTTGAACTCCCCGCCCCTGTCAGATCGGAACACGAGCAGCTTTACTCTGCGTTCAGCTTCCGCACGCGCCTTGACCTTGCAGAAGTATGCGAACATCTCGGCTTTGGTTCGGAGCAGCTCAAGCCACATATATCTACTGTGATCATCGACAATCAACAGTAAATATTTTTTACCTCCTGCAGTTTCAGGTGTGATTGGCCCACACAGATCAGTATGCACGAGCTCCAGTGCGCCCTCAGCACGGTACGACGATGCCTGCGGGAACGGTGTGCGATGCTGCTTGCCCAGCATTTACCTGTCGCAGATTTGCTCGACATGGTCGATCGGTGGTACTTCGTGTACAAGCTCCTTGCGCGCCATTTCTCGGAGCGACTGGAAGTTGAGATGACCGTAACGAGAATGCCACAGCCATGCAACGTCGTCGTTCTTGGCCAGCAGGCACACCGACACGGTGAGGTTCAGACTTATTGTGTAGAGCCTGTTCTTTGCACGAGCCACGCGCACCAGCAGCTTCCTCTGACGGTCGTAGATGTTCAGCATCCCATCCTCGATCACCACCTTGCATCCGATCTCGTCCATCTGCCCCAAGCTGATGATGTTGCTCCGAAGCCGAGGTATAAAGTACACCTCGCTGAGCACCCTGTGCTCCTTGTTCATGCACTCGAACACGACTGCGTCGCGTCCGCATATCTCCACCAGAGATCCGTCACCGAACTTCACGGTGCCGAACACCGTTTCATCGAGTGACGTGAATAGCTCCTTGCACCCCGTCATTTGGTTGCTCGCACCTGTGTCGAGGTACCACACGCCATTCCTGGTGTCGACTAGAAAGACCTTCTCTGCGTTCATGTGCACCTTCTTGCCAGCGTCGCGTGCCGTCTCCACCAGTGCGCAGGTTTGCGCTATCAGCAATGTTGGTTCGTCGTCTTGCACAGCGCGCGTGAGGTTAGCTACCTCCTACTGTTCGTGCTGCTCACGATCCCGCTTGGCCTTGCGGCACTCCTTCACCCAATGGCCTGGAATACCACAGTAACGGCATTCGCCCTTCTTCTTCTTGTCACCGGAACCGACATAGGCATTGTCATCGGTACGGTAGGCTCTTTGCTTGGCCTTGCCCTTTCCCCTTTTGTCACCGGTGTTGTCGCCTCTTGACGCGCCCACACTGCGCTCCCGCTGCTTCTGCCGTTCGAGCCACTCTTCCTCCGTGAGAAGTAAACGGCCGCCGGTAGGTACAGGATCGTCAAGATCGCCACGCTCCTCTACGACAAGTAGCCGGCCCGTGAGGTCTTCGATTGACAGTGTCTTCAGATCCACAAGAGATTTGATCGCCATGGCCATCTACTTGTATGCGCGTGGCACGCTCCGAAGGAATTTGAGCACAGCCTGGTGTTCTGTGACTGGATCATCGAGCTCGTTGAGGTCGTTGACGAGCGCTGTGAGCCGAAGGCCAAACGACTCCACCCCCTCGCCGTCCTTGAAAGCGAGTTGCTCGTACTCCGACCGGCGCGTCTGCGCCTTGGCCTCCCGGACGCACTCAACGCCGATGTGCATGACCTTGAGCATGTCCCAAGCCTCCTTGGCTGCAGCCTTCACGTCGAGAGTGCGAATCAACTCCGGGGGCACCGCCCTGAGTAGAGCTGACATGGCTCGTCGATCATCTCGGACTTCGCCAGGCCCATCCTGGACAACGTCCCATAGGCCCTTGGCCTGTAAGTGGACCTTCATGATGATCACCCAGTCCGTGTAATTGGTACGCGTGAGGGGCGGGAAGTGCACTGCACTCTCCCCCTCAATGACGACGTGTTCGACGATCCGCATCTCACCGCCGCCGCCGTGTGACGTTGTCGGCATGTCTGGATTCTCGTCAGGTACTTCAACTCCATGTTTTGCCATTTGTCGAAGTGGATCGAACACCAAATGGCTCTGATACCACTTGATGTCAAACAGAGAGCAAGGAGGAGGATTGCTACTCCTTGTTGACAGAACAAACAAAGAGATGAGAGAACAAACAGAGAGAGAGAGATGACAAGAGAATTTGTTTTGGAGCTGAAGGAGACGCTGTGTTTTATTTCTCGGTTTTGCTCACCTATTTATAGCAAGTTACAGAGGGAAACGTGGGCAAACTAACGGCCCCACAATTCAGCTGTGAGTTCATCAGGGAAGACCGATTCTCAAGGCTTCTAAAAAGAAACAAACTAACTATCCACGACCTATTCTCATGGCATCTAAAATGAACTGATAACAGACTTAAACAAACAACAAGGACTTCTCCACTCGGTCGAGTGGGCTTCTATACTCGGCCGAGTAGGTCTCCAAAGGATCTCTGAAAATTCCAGTAACTTCGGCCTTTCTCTGGACAGTTTCCCTGTACCACTCGGGTGAGTGAGATTTCACATTCGGCCGAGTGGGATTTCTTCGTTCGGTCGAGTATACGCTGAAATTAGCTCTGTGTGCTTATCCGTTTTGGTCGGCCGAGTGGGATTTCTTGTTCGGCCGAGTGAGTGCTCCACTCGGCCGAGTGGCATGCTGTAAATGCACAATCTTCTCCGTTTCTCCTCCTCGTCGCTCTCACGAAGTTCCTTCTTCTTCCACCCATCTTCCATCGCTGAATGGCCCTCAAATGAGCCGTGGGTGACACTCCTTAGCGCTTGCGACCCACTTGATCTCAAAATCGCTCCAAATCGCTCCATATTTCCTGAAATACGACAAAAACAAGAAATAGTGAAAAGCATCGCAATATTGTCGAATAATTGTGAAAAACGCGATATGGGCGATCAAAACGGCATGCAAACATGCAGACAAAAGGTGTAAAATATGGAGTGATCAATGCGTAGCACCGTTTACTTTCTGTCTAGGTTAGGTGCTGCACCAGTAGTTTACTTTTTCTGTCGTTGTAGCCGACTCAGGCTTTTGTTAGACTCTCAGTACTCTGGATTGATAAATTTAGAATAAAATGAATGTTTTCTTTTTCAGTACTTTATTGTTCTGTACTAACATGCAGGGACCTGTTCCTTCGTCTTGGAGTACCACACAGACGCTTATTGGGTCCGGGCTTCTCAGCTCCGGCCTAAGCGGGCCTTAGTCACGCTTTGCCTCTGTCGTTTGGGAAGCAGGGCATGACAGGTTTTAGTGGTGGCCCATGCAGGTCCCATTCTTTCTACAAGTTCGGAACAATAGGAGTATTGACATTCATTTTATTGTTATCCAGTAATTTGTACGAGTCTAATCTCTGTTTTTCTTGACAATAGGATGGCAAGACGACGCGTCATCCGATCCGGGAACTCAGGCGATGGAGTTCCGGAAGACCATGGCGGAGAGTTTCGCCAGTTTCTGGGTGTGATGAAAGAGATGCTGGACGTGCAGCACCAGTTGGTTCAGCTGTCCCACCGTGCTGCCCATGCTCCTCCAGTTGCACCACTACCGCCTCCGCCTGCCCCTCGAGCTGCTCCATGAGTGAAGCAGTTCAATGAGCTTCAGCCGAAGACATTTTCTGGGAAGGAAGGACCGTTGGCTGCTGATGAATGGATTCTGAGCACTGAGGAGAAGCTGATTGCTGCGAAGATTCCCGATGATACCCAAGTTGAGATAGCGAAGATGCAGCTGACCGAGAATGCTAGGAACTGGTGGCGCATTGAGGAGAGGCGCCTGTAGAAGCCAGTGGAGTGGAGGACTTTTCGATCGATGTTCAAGGAGAAGTATTTCACCAAGGCTGCTAGGAGGGAGCTGTTGAGCAGATTTGTAGATCTGAAGCAGGGGGATATGACCGTCGAAGAGTACGAGGTAGAGTTCGAGATGATGAGTCGGTTTTCCCCACATATGGTGAGGAAGGAGGAGAAACGAGCTGATCGTTTTTGTCAGGGATTACGTTCGAAGATTTAGGCTTCGA
The DNA here is from genome assembly GCA_030789695.1 of Scilla litardierei. Classification (NCBI taxonomy): domain Eukaryota; kingdom Viridiplantae; phylum Streptophyta; class Magnoliopsida; order Asparagales; family Asparagaceae; genus Scilla; species Scilla litardierei. The sequence continues at coordinate 18,838 of JAULAV010006362.1, read as the reverse complement.
TGTCTTCGGCAGATTTCACGACCATGGGAGCGGTGCTGAATGCCGCGAGGAACCATGAGACCATATCACGTCTACCTGACCCTCCAGCTGATAAGGGTAAGCGTCCCATGGAGCAGTACCAGCCACCTGCTAGGCCGGCGATGAGGCCAGTCCAGACAGTGCCTTTCAAGAGGCCAGGAGCACCTATGCAGAGTCAGAATAAGGGACCATGCCACTTCTGCTGCAAGCCAGGACATGTTCAGACCAATTGTAGGAGGAAGCTGGGATTGTGCTTGGTTTGTGGATATGCTTCGCATGCAGCTAAGGATTGTCCAAGAGCGCGTCATGCCATGGTCGGAGCACCAGCCCCGTTACAGAGTAGAGCACCTGCCCCGGTTCAGAGAGGAGTTTCTGTACGTGGACCACCCTTGGCGCCACAGAGGCAGATGTTTCAGCGGGCAGTGCAACCCCAGAGGCCGGCTTACACCATGACCACTGTTGAGACTGAGGAGCTGGATGGAGTTATTGCAGGTATACTTCGAATCTAGACTTTCATTTCATAGTGTAGATCTTAATGTTAGCTATGTTTGGTTGCCTTGTTTGTTAGAGTAGCTTGGTTTGACCGTAGTTCTTTCGTATCCTAGGCGCCATTCTAGTGTTCACTCACCCGGCCCTGGCCTTGTTCGACTCAGGTGCATCCATGTGCATCTTATCCCAGAGATTTGTAACAAGGCACTCCATTCCCAACCATACACTTCCTAAGTGTTGGGACATCACCATAGGGAACGGAGTGGTGACTGTGAATTTGGGTTGTCGATCGATCCCCTTGGTGGTCAGTGGACACGAATTATTTGCAGATTTCATCATCCACGATCTACCGCATTTCGATGTCGTTCTTGGCATCGATTGGCTAGGAGACTTCCACGCATCGATCGAATGCCACAGCAAGAGGGTGGTATTGTGGATTCCAGGCCATCCGGAGTTCGAGTTCCGTAGCAGGGACGAGTCGCTTGGGCCCATCAGATTTCGGGCCAGGCCGGAGATGTCGATTGTCGCAGGTATGCAGATAGAGATCGACCGACCAGCAGCCGTCAGAAACTTCGACGACGTCTTCCCGGAGGATATCTCGGGTCTGCCACCCGACCGAGCTCTAGAATTTGGTATTGATCTTATGCCGGGAGCGCAGCCGATATCGAAGGCACCGTATCGGATGGCTCCTGCTGAGCTTGAAGAGCTGCGGAAGCAATTAGATGAGTTGCTGCAGAAGGGTTTCATCCACCCTAGTGTGTCACCGTGGGGTGCACCAGTTTTGCCCATGAAGAAGAAGGATGGGTCCTACAGGATGTGCGTGGACTATCGAGGGCTGAATGCTGTCACAGTGAAGAATAAGTATCCGCTGCCGCGCATCGACGATATTTTGATCAGCTGGGAGGTTCGAGAGTTTTCTCAAAGTAGGACTTGAGGAGCGGATATCATCAGCTGAAGGTGAAGAAGGATGACATTCCGAAGACAGCTTTCTGGACGAAGTACGGACATTATGAGTTCGTGGTTATGCCCTTCGGCGTGACCAACGCTCTAGCTGTGTTCATGAATTTGATGAACTTAATTTTCTATGACTTTCTAGATAAATTTGTCGTCATCTTTATAGACGACATTATTATTTACTCGAAGTCTGAGGAGGAGCACAGCTGTCATCTGATGACAGTGCTGGAGACGCTGAGGCGACATAAACTATATGCAAAGTATAGTAAGTGAGTTCTGGCTGGACAGAGTCGCGTTACTGGGACACGTGGTGTCCGATGATGGCATATCTGTAGATCTGGAGAAGGTCAGAGCAGTCAGAGATTGGCCGACTCCACAGTCAGCGTCAGATATCAGGAGCTTTCTTGGCTTAGCAGGCTATTATCGGCGGTTCATTAAGGATTTCTCGAAGATTTCAGAGCCGATGACGAAGATGACGAGGAAGGATGTTGAGTTTCATTGGTCAGATGCTTGTGAGGAGGCCTTCAGTATCTTGAAGGCGAGATTGACCACAGCACCGGTTTTGGCTGTACCGGATCGGAGCGGAGGCTTCGAGGTATATTGTGATGCATCAGGGAAGGGCCTTGGATGCGTTTTGCATCAGCATGGCCACGTGGTCGCGTACGCCTCTCGTCAGTTGAGGAATCATAAGAAGAATTACCCGACGCACGATCTGGAGTTGGCAGCGGTGATATTTGCACTGAAGATCTGGAGGCACTTCTTGCTGAGTGAGAGCGTGAAGATTTTCACCGATCACAAGAGTTTGAAGTACATTTTTACGCAGAAGGAGCACAACATGCGTCAGAGACGATGGTTAGAGCTCATGGCTGACTATGAGATAGACTTGCAGTATCACCGAGGGAAGGTGAACGTAGTGCCCGACGCTTTGAGTAGACTTCCTACTGCGATGATGCATACTGTCGACTGGAGGATTCAGCAGGAGCTGAAGGAGATGGATCTAGAGGTCGTCCTACCTGGTGTGGTTCGTTCGTTCATGAATTTACAGATTCAGTCCACGATCGTGGATCGGATCAAAGCAGCACAGGTAGGAGACCCAAAGTTACAGAGGATCAGAAGGCAGGTTGAAGCTGGACTACGGACGGAGTTCGTGATTCATGAGGATGGTTCACTGCGGTACGGCAGCAGACTCTACGTACCTGCAGGTGATGTTTGGGAGGAGCTTTTGAGCGAGACTCATAGCTCGTCATATTCTATACATCCTGGAGGGACCAAGATGTATAAGGACCTCCGTCTGAATTACTGGTGGATTGGCATGAAGAGGAGTGTGGCACGGAGCGTTGCCAAGTGTTTGATATGCCAAGAGGTGAAGGCTGAACACCATCGTACGGCTGGATTGCTACAACCGCTTCCTATTTCGGAGTGGAAGTGGCAACATATCTCGATGGATTTCGTGATGGGTTTGCCTCGGACCCCGAAGCAGAACGATGCAGTCTGGGTAATCGTTGATCGGTTAACTAAGTCTGCGCATTTCATCCCCTTCCGAGTGGGCCAATCTACGGAAGTCTTGAGAGGAAATATCTAGAGGTATAATTTCGTTTTTCTCCTCTTTTAAATTTTTTTCTCTTGGAGAAGTTGTGACGTAGACCGTGTACGTGCAGGAGATCGTACGCTTACACGGAGTCCCAGTGAGCATCGTGTCTGACAGAGACTCGAAGTTCACATCTCTGTTCTGGAGAAGTCTGCAGGAGAATTTGGGTACGAGTCTGAGTTTCAACACGGCGTACCACCCGCAGACCGATGGCCAGTCCGAGAGGACTATTCAGATTCTAGAGGATATGCTGCCAGCTTGTACGCTCGATTTGAAGGGATCTTGGGAGGACCATCTTCACTTGGTGGAGTTTTTGTATAACAACAGCTACCAGGCGAGCATTGGCATGGCGCCGTTTGCTGCCTTATATGGGAGGAAATGTCGATCGCCACTGAGCTGGGATGACATTGGAGATCGGGAGCTATTGGGTCTAGAGATGATAGTGGAAGCTGTGGATGTCGTGAGAGACATCAGGGAGAAGCTCAGAGTTGCGCAGGATCGATTCAAGAATTGGACAGATGCCAAGAGGAGACCTTTGGAGTTCCAGCCTGGAGATCACGTCTTCCTGAAGATCTCTCCGAACCGCGGAGTCATCCGTTTCGGGAAGATAGGAAAGCTGAGCCCGAGGTATATTGGACCATTCGATGTGCTGGAGCGTGTGGGAGCAGTGGCCTACCACCTTGCTCTGCCACCATCTTTGGAGGGTGTTCACGACGTATTCCACGTATCTCAGTTACGTCGGTACGTCAGTGATCCGTCGCACACTGTGGATTTCTCGGAGATTACGGTTCGCCCGGACCTGACGAATGAACAGCAGGCTGTGCAGATTTTGGACCGTCGACAGAAGCAATTGAGGAATAAGGTAGTTGACCTGGTGAGAGTGATGTGGCGCCACGGATCACCTGGAGAGTCCACTTGGGAGCGTGAGGAGGAGATGAGAGAGCGTTATCCTTTCCTGTTTACTGATTAGCGTTGCTGATTCCGAGAACGGAATCTTTATTTTAGTGGGGTAGAATGTAATGGTCGTTTACCGACCTTATGAATCTTTTGCGTGCACGTGCTTTATCGTGCACGTATTTTATTTGTCTATTTCTGAATTCCAATATATGCGATGTGATATGCCGTTGTGACCGTATGGGAGTGTAGAATTTTATAGTAATTTTTGGGAACGTCATTTCACGGCTTGTTTTCTCGCAAAACGACTTGGAATGATAGGGGCGTTTTAGTCTTTTGACTTAAAACACAGTTTCCGATTTTACGTAAATTCTTGATAGGCGTTACGCACGATCAGGCTCCATAGATCTGTGTGTCTCGTCTCCACGATCGCGTCGGTATTTTCGGATTATTTTTCTGACGCCTGAGGCGAGAGATATCTCCCGGATAAATCTCGGCCGTTGATTTGCCCTAATCAAATTCAAATTTCAAATTGATAGTCAAATCTGATTATTTTCCCAAATTTTAACATACATATCCTTCCAAATCTTCCCCTCTATTGTCCCCTAGACTTCCCCCAAATTGTACACCTACTATCTCTTACCCCCTAACACATTTAACCCCTAACTTATACCTATTTAGCATTTAATTATTATAAAAACCCCAACCAATCCTATTCACGTGAAGAAACTAAAACCGAGGGCTGAGTTTTTTCTTCAGCCGCCATCAAACACAAAACCCCCCCTCCATCGCGACTCCATCTCCTCACGCATTCAACGACCGCCGGAGCCCTACCCCGTGCCCTTTCTCTCTCCCCTCGCAGCTCACACCCCCGCCGGCGACTGATCTCCGACCGCCGCGACTGGACCCGCCGCCCGACCGCCTGAACAGACCCTCCGCCGGCGCTTCCGTGTGTGGACAGCAGCAGCAGGCAGCCGCACTGCTGCGAAGTCCGCCGCTCGCATCCCTGACCGCCGCTGAGCCCCTCCGTCGTCTCCTCGTCAACCCCCGACCACCGACGCACCCCCCTCAGCCGCCCATTGCCGCAGCAACAAGCGGCAGCACGCAATAGCCGCTTTCTGCGATTTTCGCTGCCATTGCATGCTTTCCCCGACCGCCGGAGGCCCTCCACGGCCTTCCCAGTCATCGACAGGCCGCCACGACCCCCCAGGCTGGTGACTTTTCCTCCCAGCGGCATCCCCTAGGCCGGTCAGACACGAACAGCCTTCCAATCACTCTTCGTCACCGTGAACGCGCCGTAGCTTGCTGTTTTTGGTTTCCCCGTTGCCGTGTCCGCTGTCCGCTATCCCCGCACACTGCCCGCACCTCCAGTCCGCTACCAGAACGTTCCCAGCTATGCTACCCGTAGCTGAGACGCCTCAAGAAGACGTTCCGTAGCCGTGCCGTTCAGATCGGTCGCCGTTCAGACTCTACTTTCCATTCGCGCCAAACACCAGAGAGGTTGGTCCCCCGAACTCATAGCAAACCCACACCGTAGCAAAACTGAACCCTAACTAAAAATCGGACAACTATAACTAAATTTACTTTTCCGCACCAGTAAAACGATATCACTGTAGAAATCGACCGTCGGACAATTTTTCTGTGCATATAGGGTAGTGGTCGGACTAGGCTGACGAAACACCAAAATGTGACGTTGACGAATAGGATAGACCCGATAACCTAGAAACAAACCCTAATAGGACTTGATGAAAATCACGACCTGACACCGTCGCCGTGACACTGTTTCAAACGGACTACCGCGGACACGACGCCTGGACGCGACGCCCCGGACGGACAACACACTCGCCACCGTAGGCAAGTGTACTCAGTTGTGCTTTTGGCTGTGCCTTGGTCTTAAACTGCTAGAACTATTAGACTGTGAACAAATAGAACCGGACGTGAAATGATAGCGTCCGGGACACCCGGACGACTTAGACTTGACGACGAAGTCCAAGGGTAACAACAACAACTTTTGACACCGTAGGGTTATTTTATGTGTGCGTGTGTGTGGACCCCTAGAAGAACTATCACTGTCATGTCACGTCATGTCTTGTTTTGCGCAGCCTGCGGGTAATAGGGCACTCTCTAAGTGATCCCTTGTACGGATACACAGCCTGCGGGCAATAGGGCACTCTCTGAGTGATCCCTTATACGGATACACAGCCTGCGGGCAATAGGGCACTCTCTGAGTGATCTCTTGTACGGATACATAGCCTGCGGACAATAGGACACTCTCCGAGTGATCCCTTGTACGGACTTGTCTTGTGCACTTGGGTTGGGGTAGGGTTGGGCGTGCACACGGGGAGAGGGTCTGATCCCCCTCGAACCGTAAGGCGTGAACCCTTCGAGTCACACGTGTCTTGTCTTGTCGTGTCCTATCCTCTCTTGCTGGTCTTGTCACATCTTGTCACGACCCCTTTAGGTTAGTCCCGTAGTCTTTAGCACACTCTACGACTACTGCTTGCTACGCTTTACTTTTCTGCTGCGTTACTTCCTTTTTTGTTACATTGTTATAACCCCAGCATGCTAACCAACCAGTAAACTGATGTTTGATAGTTCGGTACACTTGCAGTAGAGTTTGACCTCTTTTATAGACTTTACCTGACGTACAGTTCCCTTCTTTCGGTGTTGTACGTCAGGTGTGGAGCCATAGTACGTCGACGAGGCAGAGCTACCCGAGGACGTAGAGCCGGAGGACGTCGATCCTGAGTACGTGCCTGTGGAGGACCAGAGTTAGAGATCTTCGTGTTGCCGATTCAGAGGTTCCGTTGTAGTTTCGTTGGGTGCGTAGCACCGTTTACTTTCTGTCTAGGTTGGGTGCTACACCAGTAGTTTACTTTTTCTGTCGTTGTAGCCGACTCAGGCTTTTGGTAGACTCTCAGTACTCTGGATTAATAAATTTGGAATAAATTGAATGTTTTCTTTTTTAGTACTTTTATTGTTCTGTACTAACATGCAGTGACCTGTTCCTTCGTCTTGGAGTACCACACAGACGCTTATTGGGTCCGGGCTTCTCAGCTCCGGCCTAAGCGGGCCATAGTCACGCTTTGCCTCCGTCGTTTGGGAAGCGGGGCGTGACAAAGACCAAGTCCCATGGTTGGATGCAATGGTTCAAGCATTGGTACTGGAGGTCCCTGAAGCGTTCACAGGCTTTATACAGTGTCTCATGTCCTCCTTGTCTAAGGGACGTGATCTGATTTCGAAGGTGGATCATCTTCGAAGGGGGAACATACTTGGTAACAAAGGCTTCCACTAGCTGCTCCCACGTCATGAAAGTGTTGGGCCCCTTAGACTTTAACCAATAATGGGGTTTCTTCTTCAGGGTAAAGGAAAAGAGCCGAAGCCTGATCGCGTCATCCCTGATCCCTTGCATCTGGAATGTGGCGCACTTGAGGTTCTCATGTAGGAACCCATGAAAGAAGTCTTGTTGCACCAACAAGATAAGCCCTGTCTTCAACTCGAAGTTTTCTTCATGGATTAATGGGATGGCTGCAGAGGAAGACGAGAAAGTACAATGCCTTATGTAATCACAGACTGCCCATCGATTTGGGGGTGGAGGTCGATCGTTTCCTTCAGGAATCTCAGTCATGGTTTCCTGCCTACTTCTTTCTGTCACGATTCATCGAGCAGTTGCTTCTATTTCGGGATCGTAGGGCAAAAGATTCTCTGCTCATTATGAACTTGTCTGCATGCAAAATAGAAGAACACAAGAAAACCATGGAACTCGTCAACAAAAAAGAGAAATATAATAAAAGAATAAAAAGAACGATGGAAGATAGAGTGTGGATGGAACCAACACTCTCCCTCTCCAGGCTAAAACAAACTGTTGCCTCTCCGGTAACGGCGCCAAAAACTTGTTCGTCTTCGGATTTACATCCAGAGGCACGAATCACTGTAAGTATACGGTTGTGCAATATAGAAAGTTGTCGAACTTTGGGGAGGCAGTTGTTTAGTATTTAGCTTTTTGGTTGAAGGAGATTACGTGGTCAAGGGGTTGCCACATTTGGTTGGTTGTCATGAAAGATTGTTTAACAAGATTTTAATAAAATCTAGGGCAATCGGGAACTCCCACTAGGTCTTTCGGGGTTGAATATTAGGTTAAGGGTCCTTTCGTTGAATTATAATGGAGGGTAAGAGTGTCACATCCAACAATGAGAAAACTCTCGTTGTCTTACTCGTCGAACGTATCTCTATGCTCAGCTCTACTTTCGTAATCAACTTCCCATAGCGATACGTGCATTGCGCTTGACACGATTCCAGTATCACAATCTATATCCATTCTCATGATCTACGGTTGGGATACTACACTATGGTTGGTTCTAGCAGTCGGGCTACTCTCGTAGTCACCGACTAGCGATTTGGGGATTATAAATCACCCCTAGTGCATAAGACACTCTCGTGATCATAAGCCCTAAAGAGCGACTGCTAAGCCCTAATCAGATTCATGGGGATTTTCCCAGAATATGGAGTCGTTCTCATGGTCCTCAATTCTCGGGCTAATCCCCCAAAATCTTTGTTCAAACTACCATAATGCAACCCTAAGTTCATTCAACTAAGCGTAACCTAATGATCAATCCCTAGGATCCTAGGGTTCATCCATAAACCCAAGAATAGAACTACTCAGACATCACAATATCAATAACGGCGAAAATAATAATAAGATTCATCGCAGGCATCATAACCATGTCAAAATTGATATTCAAACGCATAGAATGGACCAAGAAATAAGAGTATATAAAAGAAATAGCGATCGAACCGTTCACGAGAGATGAAATCCATAGGAAAGGCGACAAGAATTCTCCTCTCTCAATGACGGCTCACAAAATCTTAATAAAACGAAAAATTTCTCTAACCTAATTTTCGTTTACTTTTATACAAGACCCACAAAATTTGCGAATATCCCAAAATTAAACCCAAACCTAACAAGAAAACCCAAATCTTAAAGGATGTCGGCAATGTGCTCATCGGGCAGGGTATCTGCTCGGCCGAGCCATATCTTGTGGCTCCAGCTCGAGTTCTGGAAAGGGGCATCTCGGTCGAGCATGCCATAGTGCTTGGCCGAGCTCCATTTCGGGATCCAATTCCGGGGTCTTGCGAAGAATGGGCTGCTCGGCTGAGCAGTGTAGCCACTCGGCTGAGCTAACTCAACAGAGAAATCTAGGCTAAATTTAGGGGTCGTCTCCAGAGGGTCGCTCGACCGAGCTAACTCAACAAAGAATCCCAAGGTATTTTGGCTCGTCAGGAAGAGGGTTGCTCGATCGAGCGAGATGGGTCGCTCGGCCTAGCGATCTGCTGCTTTAAAACTCTCTTTTGCCTTCATTTCTTCCTCCTAGCCATGATCCGCTCTTGGCTTCCCTCCTTTCTCTCCTTCTTCTCCTTTCTTTCTTCCTTCCTCCTTTGATTCTTCAGTCGCTTTGAGTTGTCAAATGCAGCGCCATTGATGCTCCGGCTTCGATGTTCGTGTCCATCATCTAGTTTTGCTCCAAATCACGCCAAAGTTCCTGAAAGTCCACAAAATACTACGAGAATCAAATATATCCTGAAACACACGATAAAATATAGAAAAATGAACTTTGGGCAATCGAAATGATATGAAAACATGTGGTAAAAACATGGAAAATATGGGCACATCACCAAGTTGTAGCTATCAAGCTCAAGCCTTTCTATTTGGCTGCGTCGATTGAATTTTACCAAATGCCCACTAGGGTTTTGAATGCCGCATGTTTTGATCGAAAATGGAGAAGGAGGAGGGAGTTTGGAGTAGGATAGTATGTGGGATGAGTTTGGGAAGGGGAAAGGGTTTGGTTGATTGGAAGTAGTCGGAGCTGACGAGGAAGGCGAAGAAAGTCGAAACAGTTTAGAATTGTGAGCGTAAATGGACAAGTGTGGGATTTTAGGGCTACTTATAGAGCAGCAACACAGTCACATCGATGATCGCAGAGCAAATGAAACGACAGTGTCATTTGAGAGAGCCAAAATCATTGGTTTTGATCACGACACGGTCAAGTCGATGCGTTTGCATCGATAGAAAAAATTTTAAGCTCAAAAATTGGATCGACACGGTCGTTTGGTTTGATTTCAAACGGCCGCATTGTTTCCACAGTCGGAAGATTTTTGGCTTAAAAATACAGTAAGTTAAGGGCATTACACGTCCACTTAATTTGGACGAAACGACCGTGTCGAATTAGTGAAATTGGCTTGGGAAATTTGGGAAGGGATGTGGTCACGTCATTTGTATGCAAACGACTGCGTAGAATTGGAAGAGTTTGGTCTTGGGCTTGGCAGTTTACGAATTCGTTTGGAAAAATTTACATGGCCACGTCATTTCCACAGTGGGGTGAATTTGGGCTCGAAAAGACAGTAAGTTAGGAGCGGTATGCGATCGTGTCATTTGGGTAACGCAGACGTGTGGAATTGGAGATTTTGATCAAAGAATTCACCTCGAATTAATTCCAGTGACGTCGTCACGTGTGTCATAGCGACTAGGTCACGTCGAATTGTGTTTCAGCTCTCCTTCTTCTTTTCTTCTCCTCTTCTCCATGCGGTTGTGTGGTGTATCACATGCGGCCATTTAGAATGTTTTTCCTGCTTCTCTTGCATTGAAACTTCTTGAGTTAGTTTTTGGGTTTTGGGGTTTCATTCAAAGTAAAAGTTGAAGTTATTCTAAAAAAACTAGGAATGAAATTGAAATACTAAAAACGATACGAAAACGCTTAGGTTGCCTCTCAAGAAGCACTCGTTTTAATTCGTAAGCTCGACTCCCTTTTGAGATGTCGTCAAGGTGGCTTAAGGGCGGAGACGTCAAGGATTTCTTTGTCATCTCCATGCTTCTTTGCTTTCTCCTCTAGCATTAGCTTCATTGATTCTTGATTCTTCACCTCCCTAGGGGTTGTTGGATGTGATCGTGGTGGCTCTTTCTCAAGCTTTCTCCTAGAAGCTTCCTTGGATCCCTTCTCCATCATTATTCCATCCAGGTTGTCCTCCTTGCTTGAATTGTCATCTGTGGGTTCTTCATTATCATCTAGGAACACCTCCTCCAAAGTGGTTTCCTTGATTACCTCCTCAAGGAGGTCAACTTGATGAACACGGTCGTCCACCATAAATTGCTTCATGGATTTCTTGAGGTTGAATTCGACCTTTTCTTGCCCCACGTTGAGGGAGTGTTTTCCTCCCTTCACATCGATGAGTACGCATGCTGTGGCCAAGAAGGGTCGGCCTAGTATTATGGGGATGTGGGTGTCCTCAGGCATATCCATTATAAGAAAGTCGCATGTGACTACGATTTTCCCTACGCGTATTGGTACATCTTTGATTATACCCACCGGGTACTTGATCGACCTATCTGCTAACTGAAGGGACATGTTCGTCGGTTGAAGTTACCCATCTTCAGCTTCTCATTAATCGATAGAGGCATCAAGATAACGCTTGCCCCTAAATCAAAAAGTGCTCTCTTGATTTCTATATTTCCAACTGTGCACATGATGGAGAAGATTCTTGGGTCCTCAAGCTTCTCAACTACCTTCCTCTGAAGTATCGCATTGTACTCTGTCGAGAGTACGATCTTCTCCCACCTACTCCCTTTCATGATGATCTCTTTTAAGAACTTGATGTAAGTCAGGATCTCCGATATAGCGCCGAGGACTGGTATTGAGATGTTTAGTTGCTTCAGGAGATCAAAGAACTTCACATACTTCTCGTCTAATTTCATCTTTGCCAACCTTGATGGAAAGGGGATTATTGGAATGTACATCCTGGGAGGCTCTTTAGTGGGCTCCCCTTACTCCTTCGCATCAATTCTCTTTTGGAAACTCAGAGGGTGGAGGTTCCACCCCGCATTCAACATCTGTCTCATCTCCAGATTCAGCCTCTACATGGGCTTCCTTTTCAGTTGCAGCTTCTTCCTCCACAATGGGTATGGAGGGGGCCTTCCATCTGCTTCATGCTTCTCAAAGTTATAGCATTCATGTTCCCTCGGGGGGTTGTTCTAGTTTGCCCCGGTAGCTGCCCTTGTGGTCTCGCTATTTACGATAGCTGTTGCACCATCTGTGCCATTTGGTTTTCCATTATTCTTTGATCTATGGTGAGATGTTGCAAGGTGGTCATAAGCTGCTACGTGGTAGTCATCAACTGCTGGATGGAGGATTGGAAGTCCTCGTTCCTATGGCCCTGTGTAAGAATGTGGTTCTCAATTAGTATTTCCGAATTGGATTTGGAACCAGAAGGAATATTAGAGGGAGTCTTTGATTAAAGTTATGAAATGGCCCTTGAGGAGGTGGTTCTTGGAATTGTTGTTGCGTTTGTTGGGTGTACGGTGGTTGAGCTTGCAATCCTAGACTCCTATAAGAAAAGATGGGATGGTTATTCCATCCTTGATTGAATGTATTTGAGTACGGGTTGTTGGGTGGCCATGGATTTTTTCAATATAGCACATTGGCTTGCTCGATGGTCATGCCCGGTGGTGTCATTGGCGTGATTGGACATTCGTTCCCCGGGTGTCCCTGTACACCACAAACCTCACAAAGCACCGCCGTAGGTAGATTAGAAGTACCAAGCCCAATCATAGATAATTGCTTAGCTAGTACATCGAATTTTGCTGAAAGCATAAAGACTTGATCTAATTCAGATTTACGTCCTTTCTTGGAGGTGCCTCTCTCGTTGCTCTACAAGTCATTGTTGATGGCCATGTCCTTCAATAATTTTTTAGCTTCAGTGGGAGTCTTGTTCATGGTTTCACCATTAGCGGAGGCATCTATTGACATCTTCACCTTTCGGGATAGTCCATTGTAGAAAGCTTGGATTAGCTGCCAGGCATGCACACCGTGGTGTGGGCAGTTGCATTGCAAATCCTTGAATCTTTCCCATGCTTCATACAAGGACTCCTGGTCAAGCTAGGTAAATTTTGTGATCTCGTTGCGCATTTTGACGGTTTTTCCCGGTGGAAAGAATTTTGTTAGAAATGCACGGGATAGAGAATCCCACGTCGTAAAAGTATTAGGATCGTGGCTTCTAAGCCAGTCCTTTGCTTTGTATTTAAGAGAGAATGGAAATAATCTTATCTTAATGGCGTCAGAGGTGATGCCATTCATCTTCAATGTATCCATATTCTCTAAAAACGTGTTGAGATGCTCATTGGGGTTCTCCATGGGTTTCACTATAGATTTGTCCTGCTGTTTGAAACTGATTAATGCCGGTTTCAGCTCGAAATTGTTTAGTTTCATCGGTGGCCTCAAGATACTCGAGTTGACCCGTTAAAGGGCATAGAAAAGTCCATAAGGGACCTAGCAGGCTCCGGATCAGGATTGTGAATCTCTTCGGCCATTTGTCTCAAGTGCTATTCTCCTTCTCCTCTCAGCATTCTGTTGACATGCTGTGGCCTCGATCTCGGGTATGTAGAACTAAATTCTCAATGCACTTGGATCTCATGCGCATACACAAAGGCTAAACAAAAGAAGTCATCAGTAGCACTGAAAATCAATAGCAAAGAGACAAAAATAAAAAGAAAAACAAAAAGAAATGTGAAGTCCATCTGCAAAGATCGAAATCAATATCAAGCTATGCCTACCTGGTAACGGCGCCAAAAGATTGTTCGTACATGCGAATGCTTTAAATATTTGTAACAGAAAGTGCACAGTGTCGTGTAGCGCTATACGGGTCGAACTCAGGGATGCGTTTGTTGATTACTAATTTTTTTCAATGTTTGAAAGCTACACGATCAAATAATGGTTGAGATGAGAAATATGGGTAAAATCAGAAGATAAAAGCTCTAGGGCTTAGGATATCCCCGCCATTGAACTAGGGTTAAAATTGGATTAAGAGTTAACCGATTGTTAGATTCATTGGGACTCGGGAGAGGTCGTCTAACCTAAGGGCATTCTCCTGTCTCGCACTCTCGTGATGCATGATAGGATAGTCTCTTATATTATCCCTACCACCTACTCTCGCGATGCTATGATAAGACTACCCTAACCTATATCGATGTCGACTCTCGCCGATACATCGATATACGTTAGGTGAATTACGTCTGACGAATGTCATCAATCTTCCTCCTCCCCACTCTCGTGGTGGAGGATTTGGATCTATATTAGGAGGGCTCTAATCAGTGCCCGACTCTCGTCAGTCACACCGATAGTGTGAGTCATTATAGGGATCGAAAACCCTAGATTGGTCCCGACTCTCGCCGGTGGCCAATCTAATTATCCACGAGGGAGGAAAGCGATCAACATTGCCATGGATTCAATATGAAATTAACAAGGATGAAATTAACATCATAGATTCAATCAACATTTCTATGGATTCAATATGAAATTCGAGTAGCTAGCAATCAACCACAATATCAATCAAAAAGAGGGAATTTCTATCATAAATCTCTAATCTAAAACAAGTGCAATAAAAAGGATTAATTAAAGTCAATAGAAAACAATGGAAGAGGACAGTTGAAATTCCTTTAAAAAGCGCTGAAAATGGCAGAGAAAAAGCCCCTGAACGCAGTAGTAAATATGGGTTTAAATATCCTCTAAAAAGACCAAAAATACCCTACTAACAAACCCAGGTGGCACCCCATTTGACTTAAGAATTCAATTCGACTCGACTGCATCAAAAACGACGCGGTTGCGTCGTTCGCAGTGCGTAACAGGGGCCCAAGGAGCTAGGGGGTGATGATTTCCCTTTCTGATAAAGGTTGGGAAGATGATGAAGTTTCCATTCTCTTTTTTATGATGGAAGTTCCCCAAACCATGGTTCTAGAGATGAATATGAAGTAGTAAAGATGAGATTTGAGAGGATATGAAGTATACCTAAGATGTTAATGTTGACTTCCTTGAAGAATCCTTCATCAAAAGCCTTGAGATCTTTGTGATTTTCTGAAAATTTCAAGCTTTGAGTGGGAGATAGAGCAATAGTCGGCTATGAGTGTGATATGGTGAAAGAGGGGTGAATTATATGGTTTTACTCTCACTCTAAGAAATCTTAGCCATAAGATCATACTCAAGGGTGTAGATCACTTCTCTTAATGGGTATGAGTGAATAGATGTGATAAAAACCCAATAAGAAACCCAAAACCCGAAAATATAAACCCATTAGTCAGCTACATTTGGATATAGAAAAATACCTCCAGATAGTCTGCTATTTTCAGGATAGTCGGTTATCTGGCAGTTTGGTTAAAAAGTGCTTTCTATCATTTTTAATAATGTGCCAAACTGACTAAGATTAACATGTAATCAGTCTAAACAAAATTTTACTGCAGAAAAATAATTATCAGTAATTTACCTTATTTTAAAATAATTTAAAATATTTTACGCACTATTTTTCCCTTTTTGTCTTCTCTCCAATTTGTATGCAGGATATTTTTGAGAGAGACCATATTTTGCTAATCCCCATATTCGTTGATACCTAAAAAATAGACAGAATTTTGATACCCTTTTTCTTTTGGGTCATGGGGATTAGATTAGATTAATTCTCATTTTGATGGAAGCCAAACCCAATGAGGTTTAGTACTTCTTCACAAATATATATATAATTTTTGTTTAAATGAACTTTACGAAAAAAATTCAAAATTCATATACCTTTCCTTCATCTTGCTCGTGCCGTCTTTGGGAATCCACATTTTGATGTACCTGTTTTTCATGTGTACTTTCTTAGCATTATTTTCTCTATGCTTAGGGTTGGATTTTTTATATCATAATCCGGTCCTACTCCCCGAAGCCTTTTGTGTAACAATTATATCATTAATCTTTCATTTTCCTTTGTTAAATTTCTCCACAATTTATGATAGATCATCAAACTTTCTTTTTGTAGTGGTCACAATATTATCTAGGTCATTTATTCTAATTTTCATTTCATTGACCTCTTCCTATAGTGATTTGTTCTTCTTGATCAAATCTTCATTTTCTTTCTCAAGCTCTTCTTTTCTCTTGGTGCAAATCTTAAATTTCTTATTTAATTTTGATGCTCTCTGATAAGCTTCTCGTAAACATTAAACAATTCATTATATGCACCCTTAATATCAAATTCATAATCACTATCATTTTCATCATCGATATAACTGCTATTAAGTCGGTCATTGTCACAATAATGATGCAAAGATGGTTTAGAATTATTTACCGTTGATACCATAAAACACATATGCACCTATTCTCCTCTTGGTTCTTCCTCATCGGATGAAGTTGACGATTCATCGAAACTCGACATGTCACTTTGACCAATGGCTGCAAATGCCTTTTTTGGCTTTGTAAACCTTTTGTCTTTTTGTTTCTGTCTTCTATCTTTCTCCTTCTCTTTACCTTTTCCTTGATCATGATTTTTCTCCAATGGACAATCACTCCGAACATGTCCTGGTTTATTACATCCAAAACAAATAATATCATTAGTAGAACAAGATTTACGTTTAACGAACTTGCCTCGAAGAAATTTTTTGAATTTTCTTATTAAGAAGGCGGTTTCTTTTTCGTCCCCTTTAGAGTATTCTGAATCTGAGCTCTCTTCATTTGCACTAAATGCCAAGGTCTTCTTCTTTGGCTTTTCCTTGATTTGTGTGACTTCTTCCAGCTCAATCTCATAAGCCATGAGATTTCCCATCAGCTCTTCCATGGTGATTGTCTTCATGTTATGAGCTTCTCGAATGGTGGTGGTCTTTCCCTACCATTCCAGTCGAAGTGATCGAACTATTTTCACCACTTGATCGTATTCGGGAATTTTCTTTCCTAGACATGTAAGCTCATTAGTGATGTTAGTAAATTAAGTGTTAACATCGCTAATATTCTCTTCTTCTTCTACTTTCGAATTTAGAATTTAGCATATTTATTCTAGATTCTTTTACCTTCTCTGTCCCTTTATGGCTTACCTCGAGAGTGTGCCATATTTGCTGTGCAGTCTCGCATTTACATACACGGTTGTATTCATTACCTATAACTACAAAAATAATGCATTCATGGCTTTTTTATTTAAGTTACATATCTTCTTTTCATTTGCTGACCATTTTCCTATGTCTGCCTTCGTAGGTGGTTTGTACGGATCTGTAGTGACCGTCCACGCATGAATGTCCAAGGATTGTAGAGATGTGTTTTCATGCGGATCTTCCAACTGGCATAGTTGGTTCCATTGAGCAGAGGTGGTCGCATGGTGATGAGTCCTTTGGTGTGATGAAATGTTGATGCCATCACTTTAGCCTTGCTCAGATACTAAGTATAAGATCCCTGCGGATGGCAGACAACACTAGAATGGGGGTTGAATAGAGTTGTCAACAAATAATAAATTTTTTCGCTTAATAAAAGTCCTTCTAAATTTTTATCCTAAATCTCAGATGAGAGTTACCTCAAATGTACATAATCAACACAAAATTATTAAGCTTATGAGAAAAAATGAGTTACATCGGAAATAAATAACACAAGCAATAATAATGATAGAAATAATCACAACGCAGACACAGAGATTTTATCCTGGTTCGGCCCAATCTTGGCATACGTCCAGTTCTCGGCTCACTTCAGGATTTAATCCACTATTGCAACAAGCAATACATGCACGAGCTTCCTTCGCTAGGAATTTCCAACGCACACACCTAGTTACAATCAACTATGCTATCCAACACAAATTTTCCTTATAACCTGGGAATTGCAAAACCCAAGTCTTTTCCAAAGACTTTACAAAGATATTAAAATTGAGTACAAGATTTCCTATAAGCCATGATATATAAGTGTGAAACGTAGCCTTAGAAAATATGAAACTTTTGATCAAATAAATGATATAAATAAAGCACAATTTGATCAAATAGTTGTCTTGAAAATTGTTCTACAAAAATGATGCACTTGGGCTTTTAGAGATCAAATATTCAAGATTTTAATCTTTGAAAAATATATGAATTTAAAACACAAAGATTAAAATAATAGACTTGCAATTTGAATCTCAAAGAAAGAACAGTTTATTGCTTGGAGATCAAATAAAACAAGTACTATTGAAAGGCTAAAATGAAACTGAAAAAAAATGATCTTAAAAATTAGCACAAGAGAATAAAAATCAGTAGCCTTTAAATCAATGAAGAATAGCAAATAGAGCTTTTGAGAACTTTTTAGCACAAGGGAGATTTCGTTTCAATAAGAATTATTGTATGTAAAAATCTGAAATCATAGCTATTTATGGAGAATTATTAGCACAAAATCATCTTGAAATCAACTTGAAAAGTCACCTCTAACGGCTAGTTTAAATTCAAGTAAAACTGCCAAATTGTCATAGTTGACCTAGATAGTCGGCTTTTCTGGAGATAGTCGGCTATCTCACCCAGATATTCGGCTATTTTCAAGGATAGTCGGCTATTATTTTGACAATAAGTTTTGAATAAAATCTTCCTACCAGTAGTCGGCTACCTGGCTAGGATAGTCGACTATTTATTGACACATGAGTTTTTATACTCAAAAACACTTGAAAATATTTTATAAAAACCATTTTAAAATACTATATGGTTTAACATATTTAAAATCCACATTTTAAAATACTTTATGGTGTAACAAATATATATTGGCTTTTACATTGTAGACTATAACTTACACAAACACACTTCACTTTTACACAAAAACACTTCACTAGCACTTATTCTTCATTCTTCGTCTTGAGCCGTTTCCCCTTGATTTTAAGTCTTCGTAAGCTTTATAATTCAGAGCCTTAGTGTTATTCAATTCATGGCTCAATAGTAGACTTTTGATCTTGGCTCTAAGTTCTTCGATTTACATCATAATGCACTCAAAAGCTTCATGGCTATAAAATAATTTTGTACACACTTGAAACAAATATGTTAGTACTCATATCACTTGTGCACATTATCAAAATCCACTAGGGTGTGTCTTAATTTTGAGGAGTTGTTTTCTCAAT